>AWOL01S0007961.1:9081-21301 GCA_000715115.1 Nicotiana otophora | reverse complement strand
AAGTCAGCGGCTTATGGGCCTTAGGGCGTTGTGGTTTTATACTATGGTCTCTTGTGTGGTGAATTTTGGTTAAGGATCGTGGTGTTCCAGCAAGGAGAAATATCAATTTGAAGGCAATTTGGAAGGGACTTAGAGAAATAGGACAGCGTGGTAGTAGGTTGGATCAGCATAGTAATGGATATAATCGGTTCTTTAGGTACCTACGATGTGGCTAATCTCCACAGGTGTTTCGTGGCAATGCTCTTGGGTTTTGACGACCTGCGTGACTGGGTTGAGTTAGAGAGATTTAGTTTTGATAGCTTAGTTATGTGCAAATGAATTTCAAAGAGTTCTCAATGGTTTTTACCACGGTTCGAGGAGTATATTTCCTACTGACCTGAGGAATATGTTGAGTATTGGGATTTTCTCCGGGATGAGATCAAATGAAAGGTTTCTGACTGATCGGGTATGTATTCTTCTTGGGACTCGGAGTTGATTATGAGATTCTTGTACTCTTCACCGAATGGCATGGTAGATACGGTGTTATGTGGGATTGATATTTGTATATAGAAGGTCATATGCCAGTTTGGAGGGGAAGGGCATAGATTCCTAGGCAGCATGGACGAGTTCAGATGACTAGGTAACTGATATTACTAATCGGTATGGCTTGATGAGAGCATACATTTCAGAAGGGGCAATGTGTTTTGATTTATGTATACTTCACGGGTACTGCGACACTCTCATGGTTGATTGACTGCTGATATTCAAATTTTGCTATATGGAATGGAAGAATTTTAGAAGTATTCCTTGTGGGATGATCGTGTATGACATATGTGTTAGACATTCTGGCGGTGGAGTTGGGATCAAATATGGTGATTCGTGTGTTCTATGGATTTGGAGATTGGGAGTTCTCAGGAGCAGATTGTTTCATGGATGTGGACCGTGAAGTTGTGGTCGAAGCTAGCCAGATGATAGAATGTGTTATGATTCAATCATTATGAACTTTCGTAGATTATTTATCTATCTATGGGTGACTAGAGCAGATTTGGGAGTCCATTGGTAGGCCCAATTAGGATGTGTATTCTACATCGAGCCGGATTGGTTGGCTCTATACTGCTATTGTTGAGGGATGTGACATTGGGTTGTTGTTGAGCTTATTCATGTTCTGAAATGATCTGTGAGTTACTCTTCTATACTACGAGAAGTTGTGATTCGTTATAAGCACATATGGTGCGGTTCTATTGGGGGCCTTATAGAGGAATTTGAGCGAGATGAGTATTTGGGTATTTCATGATTGATTATGTTTGGTTATGTCCTTTCGAGTTTTGGGTGGCATTGTGTCATTGGCTTCTCCGTGGTTATAGTACTGCACTTTAGGTACTTGATGTCGAATTATGCATGGTTATTGATTTTGAGTATGGTGGCTCGAGGTGTCTCATATGGGCCAGTGTTTGGATGGGGTCGCACATTGCGATAGAGTTATGTTGAGATATAATCCTTTGTGTTAGATTCGTGTGTTATGATTTTACGGTGTGTGATAGGTTTTTTCACATCGCGTTGTGGTGTTACCTGTTGAGCTTGCGGGACGGTTCTCTTTTTTGAGTCATTTTCGTGATTGAGTATATTTGGATTGTTGCTTATTGGTGCACGGATTGCACAAGTTGTGTCTTCCGATTGTATTGATGTGTCATGTCACTAGAGTGGTCGTGTTGGATGTGATGAGGTCATTGGACCTAGGATGGATACTATCGGAATAGATTACAACATGGTTGGAAGGATAATATCGAAAGTCGCCTTAGAAATTTGCTATAGTTCTTGTCGAAGGAGAGGGAGTTCCATGACTGGTTGATCTGATGAATGGTTATGAGTTTTTGCGTGTTTCTTTCATCATCGGCAGTGTACGAAGGTTTTAGGATGAGGTTTGATTTGACATGAGGTTATTACCGGAATTGGGTTGTTTTAGACAGTTGTTGTGATTAGAAATCATTGCTATGAGTATTGGAGTTATGCGGTATTTCATGTGATTACATCTTGGGTTATGGATATGGCGTGATACAGCTTGTTCAGACTTATACAGAGTGTTGATACGAGATTCTGATCTTATAGAAAGTTCCGGATGCTGGGAATTGTATTCTAAGGCTTATGGGCTAGGTTGAATCAAGGAAATCTCAGTTATGTTATGTTATCAGACCTATATGGGATAGGGTGACGTGAGACCACCCCCGGGTATGTGCATGGCAAGGTTATACGGCGGTTTGATGGCTTTGAGAACAACCCTGGACACGTTTGAGGACGAACGTATATTTAAGTGGGGGAGAATGTAACGACCCAACCGGTCGTTTTGATCATTTGTAATTCACTCGGTAGTTTACGGGCGTGAGTAGCTCCGTATGATGTATTGTGATTTGTGTGAATCGTCGGTTTTGGTTTTCAGGTTGTTCGGGACTGATTTGGAAGAATGATTCTCAACTAGGGAGCTTTAAATTTGAAAGAGTTGACCAAGTTTGACCTTTTAGCATTTGACCTCGGATTGGAATTTTGATGCTTTTGTTAGCTCAGTTGGGTGATTTTGGACTTAGGAGCGCGCCCAGATTGTGATTTGGAGATCCGTGGTTGAATTTGGCTCGAAATGGCAAAAGTTAAAATTTTGGAAAGTTTTGACCGGGAGTGGACCTTTTGATATCGGGGTCGGATTCCGATTTCGGAAGTTGGATCAGGTCTGTAATGTCGAATATGTCTTATGTGCAAAATTTGAGGTTAATCGGACGTGATTTGATAGGATTCGGCATCGGTTGTAGAAGTTTGAAGTTTCAAAGTTCATTGAATTCGAATTGAGGTGTGATTCGTCGTTCCGATATTGTTATTTGTGTTTTGAGGTCTCGAGTAGGTCCGTGCTATGTTATAGGACTTGTTGGTATGTTTGAACATGGTCCCGAGAGGCCCGAGTGAGTTTCGGACGAGTTTCGGGCTATTTTTCTTTCCTTCATTCATCACTGCCGGTTCTGCTGATGTCTGGTGCACCTAGTGTTCTTCGTGATCGCGGACTAAGAGATACGATCGCGTAAGGGAAAAACTGAGGTTGAGTGTTTCTTCATCGCGTTTGCGAATATGGGTCCACATTAGCATAGGTTACTGCAGATCGAGCATCGCGTTCGCGTAGGTGTGCACGCGTTCGCATTGTAGAGCTGAGCTGGGCAGGTCTTCATGGATTCTTCATTGCGTTTGCGAGCCTGGGGCCGCGTTCGCGTAGATGCTTTTCGAGACTGAGCTGTTGGTGCTTCGCAATCGCATAGCTTATTACGCAATCGCGTAGTGTATTTTCAGGGGCAGTGCATTTTCTTCTTCGCGATCGCGAGGGTATTTCCGCGATCACGATTCATTGATTCTCTTAGTAATTATAAAGTACTCTATTTTGAGGGTTTCGGCCATTTTTACATTTTGGGAGCTATGGAGCTCGGATTGAGGCGATTCTTGAAGCAATTTTCACTTTATGGATTGGGGTAAGTGTTCTCTACTCGGTTTTGGTTATATTTCATGAATCTATCTTCGATTGTAGCGTTTAGTTGATGAATTTTAAAGAGAAAATTGGGGGTTTGGGCCTAAAGTTTCATAATATGAATTTTTGGGTTTTGAACATCGATTTGGAGTCTGAGTTGAGTAAAACTAGTATGGTTGGATTCGTAATTGAATGGGTTATCGGATTTTATGAGTTTTATTGGGTTCCGAGGCATGGTCACGGCTGTGATGTTTGGCCGGTTGTGGGTTTTGATTGAAGAATCAATCTTTATTATTTGGAATTGTTTCCTTGGGCTATATTTGATGTATTTGAGTTACTTTTGGCTAGTTCTGAGCCGTTCGGAGGTCGCTACGCGCGTCATGGCATCTTTGGAGCATCGCTTGGCTTGCTCGGCATTTGGTATTGGCTTGTTTGAGGTAAGTAACTCTTCTAAACTTAGTGCTGAGGGTATGAAACCCCGAAATACGTGTTATGTGATTGGTATTGAGGTGACGCACATGCTAGGTGATGGATGTATGGGCGTGCACCAAGTGAATTAAGATTGTTATTTTCATGGAACTGTATAGTAGTCCTATTTTGCTAATATCCGTATTTTCACCATGCGATAAAGTAAATGAGTTGTCAATCATCCTAGATATCATGTTTAGGCTTTATGCTGATACTGTTGGAACTCATAGTGGTTGTTTCTTGCTATCATTTCACTGATTTCATTGATATTTCATACTCAGTCATATTAATGCATTCATATCATATCGCAGTCTCAGTTGTTATTTATTGATACATCATATCAGTGTTGTCAGGCTAGTTTCATAACATTGTGAGCCCGTGAGTGAGACTGAAGAGATTGATGACTGAGTGAGGTTGGGGGCCTGTTTGTGAGGATATTGATACCATAGCACGTGAGTTATCCGTGCAGCATGTGAGTTGTCCGTGCAGCACGTGAGTTTTTCGTGCGGATCCAAATATTGATATTATAGCACGTGAGTTATCCGTGCGGATTATAGCGCTTGGGTTGTAGGAGCCCCTCCAGAGTCTGTACACCCTAGTGAGCGTGGTTGATTATATTGAGGTATGGATCTTCCCTGGACATGGATCTTGTCCGAAGCATTTATATACCTGGAGATGGATCTTCTCCATGGGCCGGATTGGCCTTCCTCGATACTGAGTGACTGATGGTTAGTGATGTATATATTCCGGGGTGGATCTTCCCTGGGTTGTACGGGCCATATATAGTACAGAGTGGTTGATCATGATGAGTGAAAAGTGTGAGACTGTGAGATTGAGTACTCTGAGAGTGTGAGTGCATGATTCATCTCTGAGATACATCGCATTGACATGCACACATGACATACATGCATTGAGATGCATTTTTCCTCATGCTGTACGGTATCACGTCATTCATGACTTTTTACATGCATTGATATGTGGGCATAGAGAGGTATTTCACACTTGCTATCTGGAAAGAAAATGAAATATCTTATTTATTGTGGAAAGGATATTTGAAAAAATTACAGTTTTTAAACTTACTCGTATTTTTGGCATTTTCAGTAAAAGATTTGAGTTTCACTAAGATACTTGAAAAGCATGAATATTTTCTGGAACTGTAAACGAGCCGAGCATTGGATCCGATCTTGTGTTAGCTCGTCACTACTTTCAACCTAAGGTTAGGTTGTTACTTACTGAGTACATGAGGTCGGTTGTACTCATACTACACTTTTGCACCTTGCGTGCAGATGTTGATTGTTGATGTTGTTGTGTTCGATGGGAGCTGGATTGAAGTTGTACCTGCGTCCCGGTTGTAGCTGCCTCTTATTCGTGGTAGCTTTAGATCTATAAAACTGTGTTTATGTACTTTTCAAACAGACGATGTATTTATTTCATTTTAGCTTTGTAAATTCTATTCTTAGAAGCTCATGATTTGTACTATCAGACCTTGGGGAATGTATAAGATTAAGATATTTCTTTGCTTAATCGCTTTATTAATTGTTATTGAAATTGGTTAGAGGTTAATTGGCTTACCTAACGGGTTGGGTTAGGTGTCATCACGACTAGTGGATTTGGGGTCGTGACAGCAGCCCATCTTTATAAAGAATGATTTATATCATGTAAGAAGGAATCTACGCGATACGCCTACAGGAAATACCAATTAACACTATATATAATTAAAATGTTAATTTCATCATGTATACCTACTTATAAATTTATTTTACTATGTATACCTATTTATAAATTTATTTGACCATGTATACTTATAATATTCCAAAATAAAATATTATGTATTCCAGAGTAGAATACTATAATATGTTTGATTTGAATATTGTATTTCAAATTAGAAAATTAGAAAATATTTAGTTTGAATATTATATTTCAAATTAGATAATTATAATATATTTTATTTGGATATTGTATTTCAAATTAGAATATTATAGTATATTTGGTTTGAATATTGTATTTCAAATTAGAAAATTATAGATGTTTAGTTTAAATATTGTATTCCAAATTAGAATATTGTGGTATGTTTGGTTTGGATTGTATCCCAAATTAGAATATTGTACTATGTTTCAGAATATGTGGGAAGATTTGAAGGTATATAGTTTAATGCTTTTGGAATATTTGGTCTAATATTAAACTTAGGAATATCATGAGAGTGAATTATTAATCATGATAATAAATTTAATTGAAGTTAGAATTGCAATTGAAACAATTTTTGTTTTCTTTCCTAATCTTTCTTTAACTTTCTATTACAACGTTAATTCACATATTCATATGATACTTATTGTAAATCTCATTACAATGAATGGTAACTTTTTTCTTTGTTTAAGTTAGACATAAATGCGACTAAATCAATTATTTATCATGTCAAATTAAATATTCTAGTTATGCAATTATATATTTCTCTATCTATGTTTTGTATAATTTCGTTTATAGCTAGAGCAGTTTTTATTCTTCCTAATAACAGTATATTAAAATTTTATTCTTAAAAAAAATGGAAATTATAATCTCTAAGTTCTCGTTTTTACCTCAAATACTTATATATAAATCAATAACATTTGAAGGAATTCAGATGAAAGATCGAATAAGCAATTTTGGGTGANGGAAATACCAATTAACACTATATATAATTAAAATATTAATTTCATCATGTATACCTACTTATAAATTTATTTTACTATGTATACCTATTTTATAAATTTATTTGACCATGTATACTTATAATATTCCAAAATAAAATATTATGTATTCCAGAGTAGAATACTATAATATGTTTGATTTGAATATTGTATTTCAAATTAGAAAATTAGAAAATATTTAGTTTGAATATTATATTTCAAATTAGATAATTATAATATATTTTATTTGGATATTGTATTTCAAATTAGAATATTATAGTATATTTGGTTTGAATATTGTATTTCAAATTAGAAAATTATAGATGTTTAGTTTAAATATTGTATTCCAAATTAGAATATTGTGGTATGTTTGGTTTGGATTGTATCCCAAATTAGAATATTGTACTATGTTTCAGAATATGTGGGAAGATTTGAAGGTATATAGTTTAATGCTTTTGGAATATTTGGTCTAATATTAAACTTAGGAATATCATGAGAGTGAATTATTAATCATGATAATAAATTTAATTGAAGTTAGAATTGCAATTGAAACAATTTTTGTTTTCTTTCCTAATCTTTCTTTAACTTTCTATTACAACGTTAATTCACATATTCATATGATACTTATTGTAAATCTCATTACAATGAATGGTAACTTTTTTCTTTGTTTAAGTTAGACATAAATGCGACTAAATCAATTATTTATCATGTCAAATTAAATATTCTAGTTATGCAATTATATATTTCTCTATCTATGTTTTGTATAATTTCGTTTATAGCTAGAGCAGTTTTTATTCTTCCTAATAACAATATATTAAAATTTTATTCTTAAAAAAAATGGAAATTATAATCTCTAAGTTCTCGTTTTTACCTCAAATACTTATATATAAATCAATAACATTTGAAGGAATTCAGATGAAAGATCGAATAAGCAATTTTGGGTGATGAATTTAGAAATGAAAACATTTATCAAGAAACAAGGATATCAAAACAGAAAAATAATCAGTACAAAATAGTTGCCTTTCTAAACTTAAAGAGAAAGTAGCATATGATATTTTTATCTTAAACTTGTTGATACATTTGTATCTCTAGAATGAAAAGAGTATATTTTGACTACCTCATATAATTTTAACATCTTCGTTTATCATTTGGAAATTAG
Source organism: Nicotiana otophora (assembly GCA_000715115.1). NCBI lineage: Eukaryota > Viridiplantae > Streptophyta > Magnoliopsida > Solanales > Solanaceae > Nicotiana > Nicotiana otophora. The sequence continues at coordinate 13,536 of AWOL01S0007961.1, read as the reverse complement.
AAAATTTGAAAGAATTCATTTTAATCCTCAAGCAAAGGCGTAGCGTTTAATTTTGTAATACCTTTTTTTTTTAAAATCTTTATAGCCATTCAGTTCCAACTAATAGCCTCTCTGGCCAAGCTTCTCCAAAGGCCAAAAGTGTTTTTTTTTCCCAAAAGCATTTTTGTTTAACTTAAGTTGTTTGGCCAAGTGTTTTTGGGGAAAAAAGTGCTTTTGGGAAGAAGCCGAAGCAGTTTATGAGAAGCAAAAAAAAAAATAGTTTCTTCCCAAAAGTAGAAGCAGGAGCAGTTTTGACTTTTTTTTAAACCAAAAATATCCTAAACAAAATATAGTATATACCAAAATAACCGTTAAATATAATACTTAAGATATTAATGTATAAGTATTTTTTTTTATTTTTAGGATAGTTTTCTAATATATAGTGACTTTAGGGGTGAATGCTTTTGTATTTTTTGAATGATTTTTAATATATTCTAATAATATTAAAAGAATTAAAGTATTTTTAAATTTTACTTTCATATTTTACTTAAATAAAATGAAAAGATTTAATTATTGCATATAATAACAAATTTTTGATATTATTTATTTACTTATAATATTAATTATTAAGTAAATCTATTCAAGTCCTTATTCGTAATTTGATAGTTAAAAGCACTTTTTAAAAAGTTTGGCCAAACACAAATTATTGCTCAAAAGTGCTTTTCAGAGTGATTAGCCAAACACAAACTGGTTCTCTCCAAAAGTACTTTTTTCAAAAGCACTTCTCAAAATAAATTAATTTTTTCAGATCTCCATCAAAATCGGCATTGAATCCCTTGAAAATTAATGGATATAAACAAATAGTGCGCCCCTCCACTAAAACGGGCTGGAATGCCTGTATGCCTAATCTATGTAGAGTGGTTTCTCTATTCAGCAATACAAAATGTCCCTGCATAACTTCTTGAAAGATTTCTCAAACAATCGGCTCTTTTTCTCGAATGTTACTCTTAGCAAATCCTATGTTCGAAGCAAAATATTGTCTAATTAGACCACGAATTACAATTATCTGAAAAAAATCTATTGTTATTTCATCTAAATCCTTTTAAGCTAACAGATAAGGCATACATGTTGACCTCAAACTCCTGAAACTGTGGCTTATTAATAGTAGGAATGACCTATTAGATCGTATTAACCCCAACTACTCTCCGGTGCACAAAGAAGTTAAAAGTGGTCTACGAAACTCGTGAAACTTTTAAATTTATCACTAGCTATCAAATTCAGAGTTAGTGCACATTTTCTACTGGTTTGCTCTGTAGGTCAATTGCTTTAGGGGCAAAATAGTCTTATTATTTCCTAAAGATTGCACATTTTAATTTCTAATTATAAATTGATATTGATATACATGTCGATATTTTTCTTTGATACTTTTTCCCCAAAACGGAAGGTACATTTTAACATAAAGTACAATACAAGCGATACCATGAATACAAAATATGTAGAGGACACCAAGTAGTAATTAATAAATAAATAAATAATCAAAGAAGTGAAGATAGATAATATATTATGGATTGCTTACTTGCAAATACATGGTTCACTTTTTACAAGCATTTTCACAACATGCATTCTTTTTCATATGTGTATGATATAATCTAATTAATTAGCCAGTGTTTATATGTAGGATTTATATTATAGATTCAATGCAAAGATTACAAATATATTATAAATAAATTAAAGATGAGTCTTGGTATTCTTCTTGCTAAAAATGCTATAAGACATTATAAATAATAGTACAATTCGTGGCAATTATAACATATTTAAATGTTGATTATGAGGAAATGTGAGATGCATTGAAAAAGTTTGTTTCTCTTTCATGGACTATGATGTATTCGTGTTATACTTCAAAATATTTTTCAGATTTCAATGTTAAAAAATACATTCAACCATTCAGTTGAGAAGGTCACAACATTATTAATATGTAAATAAACAAGTAAATTACTGTTGAATGGTCGAGGATAATAACACTTAGAGCCTGTTTGATCAAGCTTTTAGAAGGCCAAAGATACTTTTTTCGTTTTGCAAAAAAAGTATTTTTTGAAACATTTATGGTATTTGGTCAAGATGAAAAAGTATTTTTGAGCAGTAGCAGAAACAGTTTTTCTACTTTTGAGAAGAAGCTACAAATTCTAACTTCTTCAAAGAAGTAGAAGCAAAAGTAGAAAATTAAATTGTCGAAGACAAAAAAAACTTACAATAAATTTATATTTTCCAAATTACCCCTCATTAATTTAATAAGTTTCACTTTATTTTCCTTTTTTTAATTTCTACTATATCTTTTTTCTATTTTTTATTTTAATTATATTTTTATGTAAGGCCCCGTAAAACATTTCGTAAAGGAATTTATGTTTCCATGGTGCCGAACTAGGATCACGTGTGCTCGGATTTTTTGGGTTGAATAATGCACTGAGAGTAAAGGAAAATTTGTGCGAGAAAAAGTCATTTTTGCGGCCCACTATGCGGTCGCAGAATTACTCTGCGGATCGCATAATGGCCGCAGAGTGAATCAGAGGTGGGGCAGCTTGGAGGAAGGTATGCGGTGCATTATGCGACCGCAGACTTGTTCTGCAGTGCATTATGCGACCGCAGACCAGTTCTGCGGGCCGCATAACTACCGCAAGCAAGCGGCAACAGTTTTGGACACTAAATTGTGCGGCCGATATGCGGACCGCAGGGGTTTTTATAACCCGACCCTACTTCGTATGCNAGTGACCGCAAACCCATGCAATATTTTCCCAGTTCCAGATGTTCATTTTGCGGACCGCATATGCATTATGCGGTCGCATATGCGACCACAGATCCTGTTCCGGAGCTTCATTTTTGGGTTTTTATAACCCGACCCTATTAAATAGATGCAATGGACCATTTCTTGAGCTAAAACCTGATGTTTTTAGAGTGAGAGAGTGCCCTAGAGTGGGAAAGTGTTCCTCAATAATTTATTCATCAATTCTTGCTCAAATCTTGAAAGATTAACAAGGAAAAACCCACAAGGTCTTCATCCTAAAGGTAAGACTCTACACCCTAACCCTCAATCTCGAATTTTATCTACAATTGGGTAATTAGTAAGATAAATTTTGGGCATTGGAGTTGTCCATCTTGCATGCATATGTTATCAAAGGGTGTAAGAAGATTGTTGATCTAAGAATGGTAGATAATGGATTTGGGATGATGGAATCCACCATAGGAGGACCTTGAAATCTTAATGCACATCTAGTGTTTGATAAAATACTCAAATGAGCTAGAACCATGATCATCCTCCTAATTTGGTTCAATTTGTTATATTTCTAAAATAGATTGAAGTTGCTAAGAATTCCGAAAATTTTTAAAGTTTAAGGAAGCTCCATTGAGGTATGTTGGCTAAACTCCTCTCCTAGAATTAAATCCCACGTATTCATGTAATTTATGTAAGTCCTGAATTGTTCATTATGAAAGTGGTTATTCCGAATAAGCTTGTATTGAAAGATATATGTTCAATATGTATCCCAAAATGCTTTTATCATGTTATATTATCATTTAAGAATATGTCCAAAGTATGAGTTGTGCATTAATAATATTGCGAATTCAAGTCAAGTTCAAACGAAGGCTATTATGCCAAATTTTATGAAAAATCTCTATGTATCTAAGACTATTAATTTCTCACATGTGTACTAAAAATATTGATTTGAAATGCCTTGTTGTGGATGATGATGATGATGTTTGAAATTGAAAAAGGTGAGCATGAATTATTAAATACGACCGACGTGCCAATAATGATTTTATAATTGTGGCCACTAGTGCCAATAAAATGAAACGATGTGAAAGAAGTATGAAATGATATGATTGGTATAAGAAGGATGATATCTCTAATGAGATGGCCTAGCTGATCAGGTCATGATCGGACTCCATGCCGCACACATAATGGTGATTGTGCTAGAAATTATGATTGTGGTTGATGTCTCTAATGAGAAGGCCTAGTCGATCAGGTTGTGATCGGACTCCGTGCTAAAAGAACGGTGGTATTTGTATTGTGAATATTGATATCGTGAACGATGGCAAATTGGTACCAAAAACCTCCCAACTTAAAATATGGAAATTTAATTGAACATTGTCCTGATCCTAATTTGAAGTTTGATGTTGGTTGAGGCTTCCACTGATATTATTATTGTACTTGCTCGTATTATTTATCATTCTATTGAGAGGGTATTTTGTCATTCATACTAGTACTATTCCATATGTACCAACGTCCCTTTTGTCAGGGGCATTGCATCTTCAATAGATGCAGGTGGTTCCATAGCAGGAGACACTGATCAGTGATAGCGGTACACCCTCCTCCCAGCAGACTTGGTATGTAATGACCCAATCGGTCATTTTAACTTTTAGAAACTCGTCCCCTAAAATAAAACTCCCCGAACATGCTTTTATTAATTTATGACTCGCGGGGAT
>AWOL01S0007958.1:42008-52397 GCA_000715115.1 Nicotiana otophora | reverse complement strand
CAGTTCCCTCATCAGACTTACCCGATTCCTTAGCTGAAGGATCATTGGTGTGTGCAAGGAAGCCCAGACCTTATGAGACCTCAGTACCATGGGCTACCTCAACGGACATGAGGTTTGTAAAATCAAGGACAATGATTGGTATGTGGGAGCTGCCAGTGCCCTGCTCCCCTTCCACCAGAAGAAGGGAGGTCAAATCGAAATCCAGTGTCTGCATCTTATGCAACTCTGACTTAAACTCAGCTACATCCTTTTTTAGTTGAGGCATGTCCCCAACTTCACCTCAGTCAACCCTCTCAAGGAGCACTTCAAAGTGCTTGAGTCAATCCTCATATGATAGATGTTATTTCTGAAGAGCACTTACTAAGGTTTGAATCGGGTCCATGCTTGCCGGATGAGAGATGTATATTCTTTCGTCAATTTGTCTACTTTGGAATTTGCATGTTGTTTAGTAGACAAAGCTTGGAAAGTGCAGGCAGTGAGGCATGTGGTGTCACAGATGCTGGTATGGGAGTGGATGTGGAGACATCCGATGTAGAAGAAGTGTTTGGCACTGATGAGGTAGCAGATGCTACTAAGGCTGGAAGAGGAGTGAGTGAAGGCTCTGGTGGATCTTCAACTACTTTATCCACATCAGCATTAATCCGAGTGATGTCAATGTCTTGAACATCTTTTTCTATGCGGTCATGTTTGGGGAAAGGAGGAACTTCCCTAGATTTATACAAAGCATGGATTAAGCCTGGGAGGGAGAGCGAGGTTTCTTTCTGGTTTGCCCGGACCCCAATTTCAACGAATATAAGCTCTCCCACATCAACCTTGATACTGGACATGATGCAAGCAATGAGGGTCGCCTTCTCAATACTTATGTCGGTTTCATTTCTCGAGGGAATTACACGAGGATAGACCAAACTGATCCAATACCGGCATTTTTGGGTAAGATTCCTCTTGGGAATCTTCTGGCATGGAGCGATCTAGGATGCAGTTACCTTGGCCATGACGGAGGCTACCCAAGCACGCTCGAATTCCTTATTTGCAATCTTTACATCAAATTCTGCCGTGCCTGCCTCCCATTCTTCAAAATTTATTTCATGGATTGATGAGGTATCACATAGTATTTCAACCACTTAAACTAAGACTGATTTCAAGAATCTGTGGTTTCTCTTCTGTTCATCATTCCAGGATGCAGCACATGCAACACAGAATTCCCTAACAAGCATCTCATTGTACTCTCCCGGAACCTGCGTGAAGAACTAACATCTCCACTTTTTGATATTTTCTAGCACATGGGGATAGTGTTCTTTTAGACCGTTCAAGCCTAGCTGCTTTTCTTCGAGCATCTTTCTTTTTGTCGGGCCATCTCTGTATAGAGTCCAAGAACCAGAGATCCCAAACCTCAGATCCTCACCACTCTTTCGGCGTGCTTTGGCATGTAGGTTAACTGGTGGCACAAGGTCAATCTATGTCTCCTCCTTTTCAGACCTTGAGGATTGTTCAGATAAAGTTCTGGATGTGTCAGGCCACTTGGTGGGCTTATAGCAGCTGCCCGTCTCTTTCCTCGAGTGGTGGGTTGTCGCGATACTAGAGCTTTATTTGCCATTCCTATAAATTAACAAGGAGTGAGTACATGAAAAGACATGGGTAACATATACGAAGGAAATGAAAAACAAAGATGGTTCTGCGACCAGTTATGCAATCGAAAAATAGCTCTGCGAGCCGCATAACATTTTGCATAATACAACCATTAGAAGCAAAACAAGTTATGCTGTCCAGAGAAGTGGCCGCAGAACAACTTATGCGACCACAGATCAGTTGCATTTTATTCTTCACGTATAGACTTTTGTCTGCCTCTGTCTGTAACCATTATGCGGTCCACAAAATGCTTCTGCAGTCGCGAATTCAACCGCACATGGACTTTGATAAAACTACATATCATGCAAAATATGATGACTTTGCGGACCGCAAACCAGTTATGCGGACCGCAAAGATCATCATTCCTAATCAAAAAGGGTGTTCGCAGTGCAATGAGCACACCTCAAGTTTGTACTCAGTCCCTAATGCACAAGCTCACACTTAGTTATTAGGAAGAAATATTATGCAAATGGGCACAACTTTCCAACCACTTTACTCGAATCCTACCCTCTAGTTCAAACCCCCAAATTTTGATTTACCCACAGCATGGAGTTGGGGAAAAAGGGGAGGGTAATGAAAGCACATGGCACCCTTCAATTTGATTAAGCAAGAGAAAGGATTGAAATGGGCATACAAGATATCAGAAGATGGAAAATTTCGATCCGAATCGCAAGCTAGGTAAGCCCTTCTTTTTTAATTCCTTTTTTATTTTGTATTTTTCAGTGTTTTTGGTCTTTTTCGTATTTTCTTTTTGTGTAATGATTTGTGTCTCTGTGTGTGGGAATGAACGACAGAAATGAGTGAGGTACTTAGGGCTTAATACCTGNTTCCTCCTCCTCATCCAATGCAACTATAGAAGAAGAAACCCGTTTGCCTCTTTTGTCTCTCTGATCATCACTGTCCTCAAGTATCCCTTCTCCATCAGTTTCCTCTTCATCAGTTCCCTCATCAGACTTACCCGATTCCTTAGCTGAAGGATCATTGGTGTGTGCAAGGAAGCCCAGACCTTATGAGACCTCAGTACCATGGGCTACCTCAACGGACATGAGGTTTGTAAAATCAAGGACAATGATTGGTATGTGGGAGCTGCCAGTGCCCTGCTCCCCTTCCACCAGAAGAAGGGAGGTCAAATCGAAATCCAGTGTCTGCATCTTATGCAACTCTGACTTAAACTCAGCTACATCCTTTTTTAGTTGAGGCATGTCCCCAACTTCACCTCAGTCAACCCTCTCAAGGAGCACTTCAAAGTGCTTGAGTCAATCCTCATATGATAGATGTTATTTCTGAAGAGCACTTACTAAGGTTTGAATCGGGTCCATGCTTGCCGGATGAGAGATGTATATTCTTTCGTCAATTTGTCTACTTTGGAATTTGCATGTTGTTTAGTAGACAAAGCTTGGAAAGTGCAGGCAGTGAGGCATGTGGTGTCACAGATGCTGGTATGGGAGTGGATGTGGAGACATCCGGTGTAGAAGAAGTGTTTGGCACTGATGAGGTAGCAGATGCTACTAAGGCTGGAAGAGGAGTGAGTGAAGGCTCTGGTGGATCTTCAACTACTTTATCCACATCAGCATTAATCCGAGTGATGTCAATGTCTTGAACATCTTTTTCTATGCGGTCATGTTTGGGGAAAGGAGGAACTTCCCTAGATTTATACAAAGCATGGATTAAGCCTGGGAAGGAGAGCGAGGTTTCTTTCTGGTTTGCCCGGACCCCAATTTCAACGAATATAAGCTCTCCCACATCAACCTTGATACTGGACATGATGCAAGCAATGAGGGTCGCCTTCTCAATACTTATGTCGGTTTCATTTCTCGAGGGAATTACACGAGGATAGACCAAACTGATCCAATACCGGCATTTTTGGGTAAGATTCCTCTTGGGAATCTTCTGGCATGGAGCGATCTAGGATGCAGTTACCTTGGCCATGACGGAGGCTACCCAAGCACGCTCGAATTCCTTATTTGCAATCTTTACATCAAATTCTGCCGTGCCTGCCTCCCATTCTTCAAAATTTATTTCATGGATTGATGAGGTATCACATAGTATTTCAACCACTTAAACTAAGACTGATTTCAAGAATCTGTGGTTTCTCTTCTGTTCATCATTCCAGGATGCAGCACATGCAACACAGAATTCCCTAACAAGCATCTCATTGTACTCTCCCGGAACCTGCGTGAAGAACTAACATCTCCACTTTTTGATATTTTCTAGCACATGGGGATAGTGTTCTTTTAGACCGTTCAAGCCTAGCTGCTTTTCTTCGAGCATCTTTCTTTTTGTCGGGCCATCTCTGTATAGAGTCCAAGAACCAGAGATCCCAAACCTCAGATCCTCACCACTCTTTCGGCGTGCTTTGGCATGTAGGTTAACTGGTGGCACAAGGTCAATCTATGTCTCCTCCTTTTCAGACCTTGAGGATTGTTCAGATAAAGTTCTGGATGTGTCAGGCCACTTGGTGGGCTTATAGCAGCTGCCCGTCTCTTTCCTCGAGTGGTGGGTTGTCGCGATACTAGAGCTTTATTTGCCATTCCTATAAATTAACAAGGAGTGAGTACATGAAAAGACATGGGTAACATATACGAAGGAAATGAAAAACAAAGATGGTTCTGCGACCAGTTATGCAATCGAAAAATAGCTCTGCGAGCCGCATAACATTTTGCATAATACAACCATTAGAAGCAAAACAAGTTATGCTGTCCAGAGAAGTGGCCGCAGAACAACTTATGCGACCACAGATCAGTTGCATTTTATTCTTCACGTATAGACTTTTGTCTGCCTCTGTCTGTAACCATTATGCGGTCCACAAAATGCTTCTGCAGTCGCGAATTCAACCGCACATGGACTTTGATAAAACTACATATCATGCAAAATATGATGACTTTGCGGACCGCAAACCAGTTATGCGGACCGCAAAGATCATCATTCCTAATCAAAAAGGGTGTTCGCAGTGCAATGAGCACACCTCAAGTTTGTACTCAGTCCCTAATGCACAAGCTCACACTTAGTTATTAGGAAGAAATATTATGCAAATGGGCACAACTTTCCAACCACTTTACTCGAATCCTACCCTCTAGTTCAAACCCCCAAATTTTGATTTACCCACAGCATGGAGTTGGGGAAAAAGGGGAGGGTAATGAAAGCACATGGCACCCTTCAATTTGATTAAGCAAGAGAAAGGATTGAAATGGGCATACAAGATATCAGAAGATGGAAAATTTCGATCCGAATCGCAAGCTAGGTAAGCCCTTCTTTTTTAATTCCTTTTTTATTTTGTATTTTTCAGTGTTTTTGGTCTTTTTCGTATTTTCTTTTTGTGTAATGATTTGTGTCTCTGTGTGTGGGAATGAACGACAGAAATGAGTGAGGTACTTAGGGCTTAATACCTGAGAGGTTCGGGGTGAGGTAGTGCATCGCATAACATATTATGCGACCGCATATGTGTTATACGATGGGTTAGTGACTGAGTGGTGCGCAATAGGTTTGCGACTAGTTCTGCGGTTGCATAATCATTTTACGAGCCGCAGAAAGTGAATTTTCCCCGCATTTATTAAGGCCCAGTTTTGCATTTTTTCTACTTGTGTCTGCGACCATTATGCGGTCCACACATCCTTTATGCGGCCACATATGTTGCTGCAGAACTTGCTTTCCTCTATTTCCTTTGCCCTTGCATCGTATTTCCTTGTATTCTGCGTCACCTATATTCTAACACACATGTAAAACTTCTCAACACTAACAAATAAACTTACTGAAATTAAAATCTAACTAAAAAGTGCTACCACACATGAGTTTCCTCCCAAGAAGCGCTTGATTTACCTTCGCAACACGCCGATGTTGTGCCCATTATGGTTAATCAGTGGTGGGGGCTGCTGTAGGACCATCCTTGTGTATGAAATGTTCTACCAAGTGCCTTTCTCCAATGGTTCGGAGGTAATGCTTGACCCTTTGGCCATTTACATTGAAGGTTCTAGTCCTGTCCTCGGATTCCAATTCAATAGCGCCATAGGAAGACACATTCAGAACTTTGAACGGGCCAGACCATTTGGATTTGAAATTTCCCGAAAAGAAAATTAGTCTTGAAGTGAGAAGTAAGCCCAAGTCACATGATTTGAATTCCTGCTTCAAAATATTCTTATCATGAACAAACTTCATTATTTCCTTATATATGGTTGCATTCTCATAGGCATGAAAACGGAATTCTTCCATCTCATTAAGTTGTGTCATTCTTAGAATAGCAGCTTTGGCCCAGTCAAAATGTAACTTTTTCAATGCCCATATAATTTTGTGTTCAAGCTCCACCAGCAAGTGACATGCCTTACCAAAAACCAACCGGTATGGTGAGGTGCCAATGGGAGTCTTAAATGTTGTGCGATATGCCCACAATGCATCATCTAGCTTCCTTATCCAGTCGGCCATGTTTGCATTAACAGTTTTTGCTAGAATGTTTTCTGATCTCTCTGTTAGAAACTTAAACTTGACCGCTTGACTAAGGATGATAAGGGGTGGCCACCTTGTGCTTAACTACGTATTTTTCGAGCAACCCGGCAAAAGCTTTGTAGAAAAAGCGAGAACCACCATCACTAAGGTGGTTACACTCCTAGCCTCATTGTTTGGCAAGGCAATTGCCTCGACCTATTTGGAGACATAAGCTACTGCCACCAAGATATATGTCATGCCGTAAGAGCTTACGAAGGGACGCATGAAATCTATCCCCCACACATCAAAGATCTCGACCTCCATCACAAAGTTCATAGGCATCTCATGCCTTCTAGAAATTGACCCTTGTCTTTGACATTGATCACATGACTTGACAAATTGGTTTGAATCTTGATAGATAGATGGCAAATAATATCCACATTCAAACACTTTTGTTGCAGTACAATTTCCACCGTGGTGTCCCCCAACTGGAGATTCATGACATGCTTTGCGAATTTGAATTACCTCATCTTCCGAAACACAACGCCGAATGATGTGGTCTACACAAATCTGGAATAGAAAGGGTTCCTCCCAATAGTATTGCCTACATACCCGCAAGAACGTTTTCCTTTAATTAGCGTCCAATCCATCGTAGATAATCTCACTAAACAAGATGTTAGCGATGTCGTCATACCACAGAGTTAAGGTGCTAGACAATGCCAATATATATTCATCTGGGAAGGCATCATTAATTTCAAGATTTTCTTTTGGTTTCCCTGCCTCTTCAACCCTAGATAAGTGATCCGCAACTTTATTCTCTGTTCATTTCTGGTCTTTGACTTCAAAGTCAAACTCTTGTAGTAAAAAAACCCACCTAATCAATCTTGGTTTAGAATCCTTCTTCGCCATAAGGTAGCGGAGAGCAGCATGATCAGTGTAGACTATCACTTTGGAGCACAACAAATAGGCCCGGAACTTTTCAAAAGCATAGACAATAGCAAGCAGTTCTTGCTCCGCAACAATGTAATTCATTCGTGTGCCATTGAGGGTCTTGCTTGCATAGTAGATAGGTTGAAGAATCTTGTTATTCCATTGAACAAGTACCACTCCAATAGATACACCACTAGCGTGACACATGAGTTCAAATGGAAGATACCACTCGGGTGTGATAATAATAGGTGTCGTGGTGAGCCTTGATAATAATAGGTTGGTTTCCTCACATCTTTTGAGAACTTGACTAAGGTTGTCAAGGAAATGCTCAAAGGAATCAAAAACTATAGAAAAGTCATCCATAAAGACCTCTAAGAAATCCTCTAGCTTGTCGGAGAAGATTGACATCATGCACCATTGAAAGGTAGCCGGGGCATTGCATAGCGCAAATGGCATCCGGCTTATGGCAAGGGTCCCATATGGGCATGTGAATGTTGTCTTCTCTTGATCCTCTAAGGCGATGTTGATTTGGTTGTAGCCAGAATAACCATCCAAGAAGAAATAAAATGACATTCCCACTAGCCGATCAAGCATTTGATCAATAAAAGGGAGAGGGAAATAGTCTTTGCATGTAGTACTATTGAGCTTCTAGTAGTCCATGCAAACTCTCCATCCGGTCACCGACCTTGTTGGGATGAGTTAATTTTTGTCGTTTTGAATCACGGTCATGCCTCCTTTCTTTGGCACACATTACACCGGACTCACCCAAGGACTATCGGAAATGGGGTAGACAACCTCGATGTCCAACCATTTTATGATTTCTTTCTTCACCAGCTCTTGCATGGAAGGGTTCAACCTTCTTTGATGCTCCACGCTAGGTTTTCTCTCTTGCTCCAATTGTATTTTGTGCTCACAAATTCTGGCCGGAATCCCTCGGTTATCCATTATAATCCACCCAATGGCCTGTCTATGCTCCTTCAAGGTGTTCAATAAGTGTTCAACCTGCACATCAATAAACAAAGAATAAATAATTACAGATAGAGTTTCATTAGACCTAAGAAATTTATACCTTAAGTGCAGTGGAAGTGGCTTGAGCTCAAATTGTGGACGATCGATAATTGAAGGCTTAGGGGGAGGAGTGACTCTATTCTCTAAGTCAAGAGAAAGCTTCTTTGGTTCATAAGTATAGGACCTAAGCCCTTCCAATGCATTCACCGATTCTATGTATCCTTTCATGTCTTTACCATCACAATTCACCAAAATAGCCGCAAATGCCTCACCAGGGCATTCCTCTTACATCTTCACCTCGATTGCATCTTCTACCTCATCAACAACATCAATGACTGAGATACTTTCATATGCATGTGGCAATTTTATTCCCTCAATCGCTTGAAAGGTAACCTCTTCGTCATTAACTCGAAACTTGATCTCATTTCGTTTTGCATCCATGATTGCTCTCCCGGTAGCAATAAGAGGTCGCCCCCAGATGCTAGGGATTTCTTTATCAACAACACAATCGAGGATTTCAAAGTCGGCAGGGAGGAAAAACTTTTTCACTTTCATAAGAACATCATCAACAATTTCCACTAGTCGCTTTATTGAATGGTCGGCATTAAGTTGATGCTATCCCCAATATCACAAAGGGCTCATGCAAAATCGCACAACCCAATGGTGCATGGAATAATGAAGGTTCCTGAGTCCTCTTTCTGTTGGTGGTTGTTGCAATGATGGAACTGGCTCGGTGGGTCACATTCACCACTTCATTCTTGGTAGTTCTCTTTTAGTGATCAAATCCATTTTTTAGTTAGCAAAACCCGGGATCTCTTTAAATGCTTCCACAAATGGAATCTTCATCGATAATTGCTCGAGAATGTCATAAAACTTTTCGAGTTTGCTATCATCAACCTTCCTAGAAAGTCCTTGAGGGAAAGGAGGAGGAGCCCTAGGAATCGGTGGTAGAGTTTTTGGTGCCTCTATTAACTTTTCCTTAACCTCTTCATGGTTCACTTCTTGAATTTTCACATTCTTCGGGAGTCTTTCAACTTCAACAACAATTTGCACCTTAACTTGTGCCTCGACTTCATGTTCAGAATCTTCCACTTCGACCACTTGTTCATTCTCTCATTGAAATATTTTCGCACTTTGAGTTGTGATGGCCATACAATGAGAAGTCGGACCACTCCCACTACCTTTTGGGTTTGCAATTGTGTCACTTGGGAGCGTGCCTTTCTGCTTCAGCGTTTGCTCTCTTGAGAGGTCTCTCATTTGCGTCTCCAAATTTTGGATAGATGCGGTGTGTGAACCCACAAGCTCGGTCATATTCTTCATTGACGTGTCAGATCTTTCTTGATTTTTCAATACTTGTTCAACCATGTTTTCCATCTTGGAAAGATTTATAACTCAAAATATAAGTTAATTTGAAAGTCCTAAATATAAAATAACAAAATTTTAATTTTGTTTGATAAAGTTTATTTTTTGAAGGGCAAAAAGATATTGTTCGATTTATTTACTTGTTGTTATAAGTCCTTCAGTTTGATTTAGTAACAATATATTTTCTTCTTAAAATTTTTGTGTGGAACATATTGAAATTGTCTGCAAGCTTCTTATTTTACAAATTGAAGCAGACTAAAAGTTCCTTAGTTTACCGAACCTATCTATATTATATTAAAAATGGGAAGCCCTTAAGTCAAAAGATAAATTACCAGAATACCTTTTTAAATAATTTAATTACTTTACATGTAAAACAATTGCACACAAATGTTAAATTTACTTGAAAAGATATGATCCTTCATATTTGTATCTACTGTTCAAACTAATTTTTAACTAACATGTGCCTATTGTCTACTTTATTTTCAATCATTTTTTCTTTTCAAAAAAGAATAAAAATTTTATGATGGCTCTTGAAAATTAGAACATAAAAATATATCTTCAAAGGCCTTACAAATTTCACGACCCAGAATTCCAATTGCGAGACTGTGATGGTTCCTAACATATGCTTACGAGGCAAGCCAAGATTAGCTCAACAGTTAATCAATTTCAAAATTTAAAAGCAAAATATTTAGAAATTAAGACTGAAACACTTTGTAATATAATAATTTGTAACGAACACTATCTAGTCTGATCTTTGAAACTGGTGTCACAAGTACATGAGCTTCTACAATACAACAAACAGAGTTTGAAATGAAATAGAATTGTCTAAAATGAAATGAATAGTAACATAAATATGAAGGGGACTTCAGGGTCTGCGAACGATCTGCAGCTCTACCACATGTCCCCTGATAAAATGAGTTTGAGTAATCTATGCTTTGCGTGGCTGGGACCAACTCTAGGATCTACACACGAAGTGCAGAAGTATAGTATAAGTACAATCTACCCCATGTACTCTATAAGTGCCGAGCTTAACCTCGACGAAGTAGT
>AWOL01S0007958.1:5772-29797 GCA_000715115.1 Nicotiana otophora | reverse complement strand
TTTTCTCTCAAGGTCTGAAGCACAATCTTGAAATGTTCCTCATGATCCCCCCGACTCCGTGAGTACACCAGGATGCCATCAATAAACATAATGATGAATGCGTCAAGATAGGGATGGAATACACTATTCATCAAGTGCATGAATGTTGTTGCGCGTAGGTCAGCCAAAATGACATCACAAGCAACTCGTAATGACCATACCGAGTCTTGAAAGTAGTTTTTTAAATATCCGGATACCAAATCTTAAACTAATGATAGCCTGACCGCAAATCAATCTTTGAGAACACTCTGGCACCCTGTAGCTAATCAAATAGGTCATCAATGCATGGCAATAGATACCTGTTCATTACTCTAATCTTGTTCACTTACCGATATTAAATCCACATGCACATAGAAGCATCCTTCTTCTTCACAAACTAGATCAAGCACCCCAAGGTTACACACTAGGCCGAATGAAACCCTTATCAAGCAACTCTTGCAACTTCTCCTTTAACTCCTTCAACTTCGCTGAGGCCATACGATATGGTGGAATATAAATGGGCTATGTGCCAGAAAACAAGTCCATTCCAAAATCGATATCCCTATCGAGCGGCATTGTCACGCCTCAAAATCGAGGAGCGCGACTGGCGCTCAACCGAGTGAACCCGATGAGCAAGCCTGTTAAATTTCCTTCTACCCAAACTCATCCATAAATGAAATACATATTTTCATTAATTATATAATAAGAGGATCATGCCTACAATATAAATTCATTACCGATAGTTTCATCATTTTAATGTCTCAAATGGAACAAGTAATACCACAACAAAACAACATAGTTTGACTTTCCCAGCACTAATATACAACCCACACTATGTCTATGGAGCCTGTATACCTCAAACACAATATACAAAGAACAAAATATACAGGACCCCGGAATAAAGTAGGGCTCACCAAGTAAGTTGGGAAGAGGGTGTACAGCTATCACTGATCAATTTCTCCTACTGTGGAACCACCTGCATCCATTAGAGATGCAGCGCCCCAGGTAAAACGGACGTTAGTGCCATCGAATAATACTAGTATGTATAACAAAACACCCTCTCAATATAATGAATAATATTACAAGGAGGAACAATCATAAAATCAATGGAAGCCTCGAACAATACCAAAACATCAAGTTAAGAACCACTTATCTTTTCTAGTAAATTTCCATATTTTTAGGTTGAAGATCCTTAGTACCGATATACCATTATTCACAATACCAATACTACTGTGCTTTTAGCATGGAGTCCGATCACGGCCTAATCGACTACACCGTCTCATTAGAGACGTCAACCATAATCACTCTCAATAACAATACCACCGTATTTTTAGCATGGAGTCTACTCATGACAAGATCGACTAGGCTATTTCATTAGAGACATCAACCACAACCATAATTTCAAATACAATTTCCAGCGCAATCACCACCATGTGTGCGGCATGGTGTACAATCATGACCTGATCATCTAGGACGTCTCATTAGAGATATCAACCTTTTTATTTCAATCATCATATTTCATACTTCTTTCATAACTTCTGGGCACGTTGGCCGTATTTAGTATTCTTGGCACGTTGGTCGTACTAGAGGCCACAATTAAAAATCATTCTTGCCACGTTGGCCGTATTTAGTATTTCATGATCACCTTTTAACTTTCAAACATCATCCTCATTATCACCAACAACAACAATTCAAATCAAGGTGTGTAGTAGACATGTGAGCAATTAAGAGCGTAACGCACATAGGGATATTTCACAGAATTTGGCATAATAGCCTTCGTTTGAACTTGACTTGAAGTCGAAGCATTATTAATGCACAGCCCATACTTGAACCCATTCTCATATGATAACATGACATGATAATAGAAGTTGGGATACTTATTGAACATATATCTTTTAGCACAAACTTACTCAGAATACCCAATTTATAATGAACCACTCATGTCTCACATAAATTAGATGAATATTGTGGGATGCAATTCTACGAGAAGAGTTTAGCTAACATACCTCACTTGAGCTTCCTTAAACTCAAAAATGTTCCGCAATTCTTAGCAACTTTAATCTATTTTAGAAATATAACATGTTGAAAAAAAATTAAGAAGATGATCATGGTTCTAACTCATTCGAGCATTTTATCAAACACTAGGTGTGCATTAAGATTTTAAGGTCCTTTTATGGAAGATTCCATCAATCCACAATCCATTCTTTACCATTTTTAGTTCAACAGTCTTCCTACACCCCTTGATAACACATGCATGTACAATAAATAACTCCCATGCCCAAATATTATCTTACTAATTACCAATTCTACATAAAATTCGAGATTGAGGATTATGGTGTAGAATCTTACCTATAGGATTAAGACCTTGTGGGTTTTCCTTCGTAATCTTCCAAGATTTGAGAAAGAATTGAAGAACAATTATTGAGGAACACTTTCTCACTCTAAGGCACTCTCTCACTCTCAAAATGTTAGATTTTAACCCAAAAATGGTCCATTGCGTCTATTTAACGAAGTAGGGTCGGGTTATAAAAACACAAAAATGATGCTCCGGAACAGGATTTGCGATTGCTTATGATATCGCATAATTGATATACGGTCCACATACATGTTTTGCGGTCACATAGTGGGCCGCAGAAATGCAATTTTCTACACAAAATTTTCCTTTTACTAACCCGTGCATTGTTAAATCCTCAAACACGTAAGCCTACTTCGGCACCACGAAACTGTTACACCTCATAGTATTTTATCGATGTTACACTCCACAGTATTACGACGATGTTACACCCCATAGTATTGTACGTTGGATTTATCATAAGATAATTGACATTAGTTTAAGGACAAGATTATTTTGAGGTAATAAGTATTATGCTATTTCAAACAAGTGATAAGTAAATTCGTGAAGGTGAAAGGGTAAGCGAATGGAAAAAAATGAGTATCGTCGAAGTTGGACATTTCGATATAAAATACGGTCCAAGCTATAATACCCCGTATCTATGGACTAGTACTATACCACATGACCATGATAGTAAGATATATAATGTGTGTTAAAAGTGATTAGTATTTTAAGTAATTTGAGATAATTCTTAATTATGTGGGTAATTAGTTAATTATTTGTTTAGTGTGTGATTAACAAGCTAATTAGGAAATTGTGGATAAGCCTAAAGGGCCTCCCAACGTGGCAGCAAGTGACATTCTTTATCAAGCCCAATTGTAACTCTTGGTTTAGGTAACTATATGGCATATTTAAGGGATATTTGGTCACAAATAATCCATAAAGTGGGACCCACACCTATAATAAAGACACCTACATATATCATTAAAGGGAAATGTTTATAGCTTACCAAAAGTTGTTACGAACCCGCAATTGTAAGAGCTTTTCCCTACATTATTAAGTGAGATGCTTAAGTTGCTAAGCAACGGGTGAAATATCAAACAAGAGTATATAAGAAACTTCATAATACTATAGCAGTGTGAGATTGCGATTCTAAGGAAGTACGATACAACCTTTATCAAGAATATCATACGAATTTTCCCCTACTTCGATCTCGCTGCTACGTGTTTTGTCGCGATTAACGTGGGTTAGATGGATTGTCAAGAGAATCGGCTCTGGTATGTTAAGGCTACCCAGTCAGTGAAGAGTATAAGTATTTATAATTCAGGCAGAGAAATATAAGCATTCTGAGTAACTTTCAACATTAACAAAGATATATACAGTTGGCCACACCCATCTCAGTTATGCCCTATAGGAGCTAATAGACATAGTTTAAGAGAAGGATGGGATATCAGGATCCGGCTGGGTTAGAGTAACCAAAAATGGTGGATGGATTGTTTGCGTTAGTTGATGTTTCTGAAGGATTTCACAAATATGCTAATAGATCTCCTTGTGAGAGATCCAGATGGTACACTCTAGAATAGTATAGCTAGATATGAATACTAGAATGTTAAAAAAATACAAAGATAGGCAATGGAAGCTTGGAAGTGATAAGTATTACCTTAGTATGGCTCCCATCCCTAGTAGAGAGAGGATGATAGTCAACCTGAAGAGGAAGTGGATGGAGCAAGGGGAGCTAAAAGCAAAGGAATGTCTTGTTGAAGTTTTCAATATAAAGTGATAGACAGAAATATTAACAGGGAAATAAGAAGAGAGATAATGAAGCATTATGAGTAACATGTGATACATGGATGACAAAGATAGATAAAACAAAATGGAAGTATTGCAGAGTCTATAGTCAAGTGAAGGAAAAGACGAGAGGTGACAGGCCTTGAGACAACAAAAGAGTATAGTCATATCCTCATTTTGAGAAATAAATTTGTGACTCCAATACGACTACCAGAACGAAAAGTTAGACCCTAGAGTAATAGAAATCAGTATGGGCTGGTGAACAAGATAAACAAAACATAAATTAGGGACTGAGTGACTTGATAATAGTCGGCATCATGAGAATTTTAGAGATTGCTTTCTGGAGATAATAGAATGGACGCCAGAAGAATAAACTTTAAAGGTCATTCAGGAAGACGCTTCCCTAAAGCAAGTAATGTGAGCAAAGTTAAGCTTAAGATTTCAAGGTCATTTTATGGAAGATTCCATCAATCCACAATCCATTCTTTACCATTTTTAGTTCAACAGTCTTCCTACACCCCTTGATAACCCATGCATGTACAATAAATAACTCCCATGCCCAAATATTATCTTACTAATTACCCAATTCTAGATAAAATTCGAGATTGAGGATTATGGTGTAGAATCTTATCTATAGGATTAAGACCTTGTGGGTTTTCCTTCTTAATTTTCAAAGATTTGAGCAAGAATTGAAGAACAATTATTGAGGAATACTTTCTCACTCTAGGGCACTCTCTCACTCTCAAAATGTCAGATTTAACCCAAAAATGGTCCATTGCGTTTCTTTAACGAAGTAGGGTCGGGTTATAAAAACACAAAAATGATGCTCCGGAACAGGATTTGCGATTGCTTATGCTATCGCATAATTGATATACGGTCCACATACATTTTTGCGGTCACATAGTGGGCCGCAGAAATGCAATTTTCTACATAAATTTTTCCTTTTACTAACCCGTGCATTGTTAAGTCCTCAAACACGTAAGCCTACTTCGGCACCACGAAACTGTTACACCTCATAGTATTATGTCGATGTTACACTCCACAGTATTACGACGATGTTACACCCCGTAGTATTGTACGTTGGATTTGTCATAAGATAATTGACATCAGTTTAAGGACAAGATTATTTTGAGGTAATAAGTATTATGCTATTTCAAACAAGTGATAAGTAAATTCGTGAAGGTGAGAGGGTAAGCGAATGGAAAAAAATGAGTTTCGTCGAAGTTTGACATTTTGATATAAAATACGGTCCAAGCTATAATACCCCGTATCTATGGACTAGTACTATACCACATGACCATGATAGCAAGATATATAAAGTGTTTTAAAAGTGATTAGTATTTTAAGTAATTTGAGATAAATCTTAATTATGTGGGTAATTGGTTAATTATTTATTTAGTGTGTGATTAACAAGCTAATTAGGAAATTGTGGATAAGCCTAAAGGGCCTCCCAACGTGGCAGCAAGTGACATTCTTAATCAAGCCCAATTGTAACTCTTGGTTTAGGTAACTATATGGCATATTTAAGGGATATTTGGTCAAAAGTAATCCATAAACTGGGACCCACACCTATAATAAAGACACCTACATATATCATTAAAGGGAAATATTTATAGCATACCAAAAGTTGTTATGAATCCACAATTGTAAGAGATTTTCCCTACATTATTAAGTGAGATGCTTAAGTTGCTAAGCAACGGGTGAAATCTCAAACAAGAGTATATATGAAACTGCATAATACTATAGCAGTGTGAGATTGCGATTCTAAGGAAGTGCGATACAACCTTTTCAAGAATATCATACGGATTTTCCCCTACTTCGATCTCGCTGCTACGTGTTTTGTCGCAATTAACGTGGGTTAGAGTGATTGTCAAGAGAATCGGCTCTGGTATGTTAAGGCTATCCCTTATTTCTTTAGTCATGATTCATATGATATAAACGAAAGGAGCAAACGCACAACTTTCACAAATGTTATTATTCATAGAAGCATTAGGGTTGCCTATGTTCTTGAATTCCCATGTGTCTTATTATTATATCTTCTGTTCATGCATCTTAGAAAAATACTTAGTTGATAAAGTTTATCCGAATGCATATTGATCTTATGACATTCCGACTTATTAACTTACTTCTTATTCATTTCATTCATTTATATATGTACACTGACCCATGACCAGATGGTGTTATATACGCATATATTTTATATATATATATATGGGATATGGGGAAAGGTTACGACGTTATATGTGCAGCACCACCTAATCAGCTGGTATACGTTGATGATTTCGCCCACAGTGGCCGAGATGATATGATGGCATGCCCTCGGAGGCTTGATGATGTTATCTATGCATATACATATACATGGTATGACATTTATTCACATATGCATGGCATTATAAATGTTTCATGATTCACGAAGTTATTCAGACATACAGGTTGAGTCCTTTACTCCATGTTTCTTTCATGTCTATTGTATACCGCATTTCCTGCCTTACATACTCGCTGCTCTATTTGTACCGACATCCCTTTTTACTGGGGATGCTACATTTCATGCCTGTAGGTCCCGATAGATAGGTTGAGAGTCCTCCAAGTAGGCTATCAGCTCAGTAAAAGGTGTTGGTGCACTGCATTTGCTCGTAGTTGCTTATTTGATCAGTTTGATTTGGACATGTATTGATTGGTATGGCGGGGCCCTGTCCCGACCTTTATGGTATTTATCTACTCTTAGAGGCTTGTAGACAGATGTTAGGCCTTGTCGGCCTATGTTTTAAGTATATAAAGGATTATGCCGGCCTTATAGCCCCGTACGTCATATGTATAATAGGTATATCATGTTAGGTCATCCTATGTAGAGTGTTCCATAATGCTTTATTCTAGTTATCTCATGACAGACTGTCTGGTTAATTTACCTATGATAGTATGATACGAAAGATACGTTACGTTGGTACTCGGTTGAGTAAGGCACCAAGTGCCCGTCACGGACCATTGGTTTGGGTCGTGACAAATGTTGTATCAAAGCAGTTCTATCCTAGGGAGTTTACAAGCCGTGTCTAGTAGAGTCATGTTTATAGGTATGTTGTGCCCCACACTTATAAGCAGGAGGCTATAGGGCATTTAGGACAGTCACTCTTTCTTCTTACTCTAGATCGTGTGGTAGAGCTCACTTCTATTTTATTCGTAATACAATGATACCTACATTCACAAAGACAGTTGGTAAGAGATGGAACATGACTACGGAAGAGTTTAGTCAGAGGAACTCGATTTTGCATCATGCTTATGATGAGTAAATGTAAGGTCTTCAGCAGATCATGTGTGTACTAAGACATGTAAGCTTCTTGATAAGGAGCCTAAGGCATGGATATCTATCTACCCATATGGTAAAAAGCAATAAGAGAATCAGAAGGAAGATACATGTTGCAACAAGTAAAAGAAGCAAGGTGAAGAAGGGTACGAGGTACCCAGTTAGTGAAGATTATCAGTATTTATAATTCAGGCAGAGAAATATAAGCATTCTGAGTAACTTTCAACAGTAACAGAGATATATACAATTGGCCACACCCATCTCAGTTATGCCCTATGGGAGCTAATAGATATAGTTTAAGAGAAGGATGGGATATCAGGATCTGGTTGGGTTAGAGTAACCAAAAATGGTGGATGGATTGTTTGCATTAGTTGATATTTCTGAAGGATTTCACAAATATGCTAATAGATCTCCTTGTGAGAGATCCAGATGTTACACTCTAGAATAGTATAGCTAGATATGAATACTAGAATGTTAAAAACAATACAAAGATAGGCAATGGAAGCTTGGAAGTGATAAATATTACCTTAGTATGGCTCCCATCCCTAGTAGAGAGAGGATGATAGTCAACCCGAAGAGGAAGTGGATGGAGCAAGGGGAGCTAAAAGCAAAGGAATGTCTTGTTGAAGTTTTCAATATAAAGTGATAGACAGAAATATTAGCAGGGAAATAAGAAGAGAGATAATGAAGCATTATGAGTAAGATGTGATACATGGATGACAAAGATAGATAAAACAAAATGGCAGTATTGCAGAGTCTATAGTCAAGTTAAGGAAAAGACGAGAGGTGACAGGCCTTGAGACAACAAAAGAGTATAGTCATATCCTCATTTCGAGAAATAAGTTTGTGACTCCAATACGACTACCAGAAGGAAAAGTTAGACCCTAGAGTAATAGAAATCAGTATGGGCTGGTGAACAAGATAAACTAAACATAAATTAGGGACTGAGTGACTTGATAATAGTCGGCATCATGAGAATTTTAGAGATTGCGTTCTGGAGATAATAGAATGGACGCCAGAAGAATAAACTTTAAAGGTCATTCAGGAAGACGCTTCCCTAAAGCAAGTAATGTGAGCAAAGTTAAGATTAAGAGTCTATGTGTGCCAGTTACACTAGGTGTCACCTTCTTGAGTAAGGGATTTTGTTATCCTTGGTATAGAAGGATCATCAATGATGTGAAAACATTCCAAAGATGAAGAGGTAAAACATCTATAGGTAGATCGTCGTAGCACTAAATCTTAGTACTCTCCTAAAAGGGGGAATATGGAGTGATGTGGCATTACGTCAGAGTTAAGTGGTTCAGGTAATTATGGAATATTAAAGGAAGGATGAGATAAGAATGAGAAAGGGACGGTAGGGAGAGGCAGCAAAGGTTCTCGCCCAGATGTTATTGATAAATAAGTGCGAATGAACACATGATATATAAGGAGCCAGTGCAAGAGGAACGTTTAGACAAAGAAAATAACCCAATAGAGATTACGCAAAATATAGATATGAGAATGAATTAACGAATAGTTAGTAGTTGATTCAGTAAGAGTCTAGTTATAGCTAGACAAGAGGTTACAAACAAATCAGCAGATCGTGTAAGATAAACATAGTAAAACCCAATATAGTGAATTCAACCTCGGAGTTACGACATTGTAATCCTTGAGATATATTCAGATAGGAATTGGGATGGTTAAAGGTACCATGTGAAATTTACGGAAATAAAAGAGAGTGCAACGGGGAAGACAATCAAAATATCAGCTCAGAAGAAACCCTATAAGTATAAGGGCATGGAGGTAAGTAACTACGGACAATTATAGGTGAGGAAAAACATCAACAAAAAAGAATCCATCGAGTATACGATGTGATAAGCTCACAGCTTTACAAGAGTCAGAGGGTCCACCCTAAGTACTACAACAAAAGAGTAGCTAAGGAAATAAGGAAGAAGGCTTCAACCTAAGCATAGTAACTTGAAGAAAAAATGGTCTTGTAACAACAGTCTCACTACAACATTGTATGCACTCCATAAGAAAGTGGCACCTATCGTGGCTAATGAGCAGGAAGTGAAACCAAAGGTATTATACGAGATCGTATGAGTTGCACAAAAATTCTGGCATGCGTGGGAACTAAGATAAAGCCAGTGAAAAGAGTACCAGGCTCATAAAAAGTCCGTATAAAGCTCCTACCGGATTGTGTATGCACCAGAGGTGCAAGTATTATAGTAGAGCTTTAAGTTGTGGATGTGAATTATACCTATGTGGAAGGGGGTATTATGAAAAAGATAGAAGATACGATGTGAGATTTAAATAAAAGTAAGGTAAAGGTGAACAATGTACAAGATACTCAGGTACAAAATATTATGAATAATCCATACTTCAGATAGAGGGCTAGAATCGCTGGGATTCAGTATCCAGTAATGATAGTGGTGTCATTAGTGGCATATCTTCCAGCCTATGGTTTCTAAGTATCGAGAGGTCTAGTTAAGAGAGTAAAGAAGAGTTAGAGACGATTTGATGTCTCGCTTGATGTTCCAGAATAACATAAGGAAATCTATGGTGCAGGAAAGTTGAAGGAAGGTTGCGAGTAGCATAAATAGATATGTGTAGGTCGCAAGCTAAAGTATCGTAGAGGGACAAAGTTTTAGGAAGACATGAGTAAGTATAAGGAAAGGAGAATGAGAAGGTGATAAGTCCTCGGGATTAAGCCCATGAAAACAAGAGAGCTGATGGTTTGTCAAAGTTATAGAAAACTCAATATAGCATGAATGAACTCAAAGGAGTCTAAGACTAATAGCATTTAAAAGAGATGGAATGATGCCCTGGTAGTAGAATAAGGGTGTAATTGTGATAGATAAAGAATGACGTTTGGGCCTTCGATTGAGTAATGATTTGAAGAAAAAAAAGATTTCATGGATGGCACGGTATTAGAATACCCGCATATAAGATGAATCACGTTGGGATGATATGAATATGGTTATTGAAGTATAGTATCGCCCCTAGGTGGATTACGAAAGTCACATCAGATATTCCCCGATGAGACGTAAGCCCTAGTAACAATGCATTACGTAAGAGGTTTCAAGTTATCAGTGGTAGATTATGGATCAAAATTAAGGTTAATCAACTATAGATGGATAAAGTTCCAACGTATGAGAGGAAATAAGGATCCCATTCTTTAGATGAATAGTAATAAGGAAGCATTGAAGGATTTAGATTTATACATATATGATAAGCAGCGAGAGAGTAACCTGAAGTTGGGTATTAGACCTCGGTAATAATAAATCAAAGTAAAAGTCAGGGTATAGTATGACCTACCTAGAAGTAGTAAAGCCATAAGGATTGATAACCAATGCTATGAAACAAGATATAGCAATAGTCATAAGTTCGACAAAGTACCGAGCAAAGAATTTCAGTACACCTATAGATGCTTAGAGGGACAGCTTATCATAATTCTGTATATGTTCACAAAGTGAGGCCTAGCAATTGGCTAAAAGCTCTAGGAAAAATGAGACAAGAGTCACATAGGCACACATACAAGGGCAAAGTCATACAAACTGCATGATAGAAGGTAGCAATAGTTACGAGATTGGAAGAATTCCGATCACAAGTCGTGGGGTGAGAAAGAGGCCTAAAGGGGGGGAATGCCCTGGCCTTTGGATTTATTCACAGAACAGTTGCCTAGATGGCAAGGAGAATACTAAAGTATTCGGAAGACATAGATTATGAAAATGATAAGTGCATCAGTTAACATTCGAGGACGAATGTTCCAAAGGGGGGATGATGTTACACCTCACAGTATTATGTCGATGTTACACTCTGCGATATTATAACGATGATACACCCTATCGTATTGTGCGTTGGATTTTCGTAAGATAATTGGCATCAGTTCAAGGAAAAGATTATTTTGAGGTTATAAATATTATGCTATTTCAAACAAGTGATAAGTAAATTCATGAAGGTGAGAGGGTAAACGAATCGAAGAAAATGAGTTTCGTCGAAGTTTGACATTTTGAGATAAAATAAGGTCCAAGCTATAATACCCAGTATCTATGGACTAGTATTATACCACATGAGCATGATAGTAAGGTATATAAAGTATGTTAAAAGTGATTAGTATTTTAAGTAATTTGAGATAATTCTTAATTATGTGGGTAATTGGTGAATTATTAGTTTAGTAGGAGATTAACAAGCTAATTACGAAATTGTGGATAAGCCTAAAGGGCGTCCCAACGCGGCCAAGTGACATTCATAATCAAGATAAATGGTGACTCTTGGTTTAGGTAATTAGGTGGCATATTTAGGGGATTGTTGGGCAAAAACAATTCATAACGTGGGAGCCACACCTATGATAAAGACAGCTACATATATCATTAAAGGGAAATTTTTATAGCTTACCAAAAGTTCTTATGAACCCACAATTATAAGAGATTTTCCCTACATTTTAAGTGAGATGCTTAAGTTGCTAAGCAACGGGTGAAATCTCAAACAAGTGTTTGTATGAAACTGCATAATACTATAGAAGTATGAGATTGCGATTCTAAGGGAGTACGATACAACCTTTCTCAAAACTATCATACTGATTTTCCCCTACTTTTATCTGGCCGCTACGCATTTGGTCGCGATTGACGTGTGTTAGAGGGATTATCAAGAGAATCATCTATGGTATGTTAAGCTATCCCTTCTTTCCTTTTGGCATAATCCATGTGATATAAATGAAACGGGTAAACACACAACGTCATAAATGTCTCTATTCATAGAAGCACTAGGGGTGCCTATGTTCTTGAATTCTCATGTGTCTTATTATTATATCTTTTGTTCATGGGTCTTATAAAAATACGTAGTTGATAAAGTTTATCCGAAGGCATATTGATCTTATGATATTCCGAGAAATCTTATTAACTTACTTCTTATGCATTTCATTCATTTATACATGTACATTCACCCATGACCAGATGGCGTTATATACACGTATATTATATGTATATGGGATATGGGGAAAGGTTTTGGCATTATATACGGAGCATCACCTAATCAGCTGGTATATGTTGATGATTTCGCCTATAGTGGCTGAGATGATATGATGGGATGCTCTCAGAGGCTTGATGATGTTATGTATGCATATACCTATGCATGGTATGAAAGTTATACATATATGCATGACATTATAAATGTTTCATGATTTACAGAGCTATTCAGACTTACAGGTTGAGCCCTTTACTCCGTGTTTCTTTCATGTCTATTGTATACGGCGTTTCCTCCCTTACATACTCAGTACTTTATTTGTACTAACGTCCCTTTTACCTGGGGATGCTGTATTAAATGTCGTAGTTTCCGATAGACAGGTTGAGAGCCCTCCAAGAAGTCTATCAGCTTAGCGAAAGGTGTTGGTGCGCTCCATTTGCTTCGGAGTTGCTTATTTTGTCAATATGATTTGGACATTTATTAATTGGTATGGCGGGGCCCTGTCCTGACCTTTATGGTATTTATCTACTCTTAGAGGCTTGTAGACAAATTTCATGTATATGGATACTTGTATGGCCTTGTCGGCCTATGTTTTGAGTATATAAAGGACGGTGCCAGCCTTTTAGGCCCGTACGTCATATGTATAAGTCGGTATATCATGTTGGGTCATCCTATGTCGAGTATTCATTCATGCTGTATTCTAGTTATTTCATGACAGTATTTCTGGTTTAGTTACCTTTGTTTTGAATATCTATTACATTGGTACTCTATTGAGTAAGGCACCGGGTACCCGTCGCGGCCCATTGGTTTGTGTCGTGACAGAAACCTTAAATTCTTTTTCGAAATTTTACGGGGCCTTACAGGGATCCTCGGAAGATCTGGCGGAAATACATCTAGATAGTCTCTCACTACTGGAAATGACTCAACGGTAGGAGTATCAACATTGACATCTCTATCAAAGGCTATATGTGCATCACACCCCTTCCCCACCATCTGTTGTGCCTTAAGGAAAGACACCACCCTATTAGGCACATATTCCAAAGTACACCTCCACTCCAACCACAACAAACATGGCATAGCCAATTTCACAGTCTTGGCATGACAATCAAGAATAACATGATAGGGCAACAACTAGTCCATGCCTAAAATAACATCAAAGTCTACCATACTGAGAAACAATAGATCAACTCTGGTCTCAAAGCCACCCAGAACAACTAAAAACGACTGATACACATAGTCAACAACAATGGAATCTCCCAGAGGCGTGGAAAAATAGATAGGAGAACTCAACGAATCACGTGATATACACAAATACAGAGCAATGCAAGATGATACATATGGATACGTGGAGCCTGCATCAAATAAGACTAATGAATCTCTATGACAACCAAAACAATACCTCTGATAACTGAGTCTGATGCAACCACCTCCGTCCTACTCGGGAAAGCATAACATCTGTCCTAGCCTCCCCCTCAAGCGCGACCCATACCCACCTAGACCTCCACCCCTAGCTGGCCGAGCAGGTGGAGTGGCAACTGGTGCGGTAACCACGGCCTAAGAAGTATGGGGACCTTGTGGAAGAAGTGGAGCTTGAGTAGTATGCGGTGCTGCACCGATCTTGAGTCTGGGGCAATCCCTCACCATATAACGAGTATCACCACACTCAAAACTGCTGAAACTGGCTTGTGCTGGAGGTGAACTAGATAATGGTTGTGCATAATGTGCAACCCGAGACCTGGGAGTAGCCGTAATACCACTGGAAGCTGGAAGTGCTGAATAAACTTGACGGCTCACATAGCTTCTACCACGATGGGCTACAACTAGGGCACGGCCACCACTATATCTACCAGAATGTCGAGGCCTCTTGGCCTTCCTGTCCTCTGTCTCCCGGCCCCGCAAACCCTCCAATCTCCGTGTGATATCTACCACCTGCTGGTATGGAGTGAGGGTGCAACTAGGGCACGGCCACCAACTATCGAGCCTTGCTGAATCTAATACCATAGTTGAGTCCCTTGCTAAATCAATGGACTCGATTTCTAATTGTGTAAACCAAGGCAGGTGCATATCTGGAAAACTCACTGAACCTGAGAGCATACTTTGATACGATCATAGCACCCTGGCGCAACTACTCAAACCGCTCGCGCAATGTATCCCAAAGGCTGCGGGGAACAAACTCTCTCAATAACATCTCTAAATACTGAGCTAATGTGAGTGAAGCTGCCTCGGTTGGGCTACCCTCCTCCCAAGCCCGCCACCACAAGTATGTTGGTCCCTATATCTAGAAGGTATTGAAAGCAACCCCCCTCGTCTCCACTATACCCATGGTATGGAGAATACGGTGGCACTTCTCCATAAAGCCTTGCATGTCCTCTATAGCTAGGCCACTGAAAGTAGGAGGATGGTATTTCTTATACCACTCGAGCCTGAGCTGCTCCTTCTCAGAAGTTGTTGCCCTAGCCTCGGGCTGAACTGGGAAAACCGGTTGCACTAGTATAACCTCTGGGACCTGCTCAACATGGAATCACTACTCTGGGGTACGGGCCACGGGAGTCTACGCTCTAACCCCAGCCTGAGATGTTTCCATTGAAAATCGAATCAATCCCGCATGAGCTAGATTACCAAATATGCTTAAGAACTGGGCGAGAGTCTCCTAAAGTGCAGCGGTAGAAACAAGCACCACAAATGCCTACCTCCCAATTGGATCTACTGGTGGCTCCTCTATCGCAACTCGGGCAGCTACACTGGTTGCACTACATGCCCCTTTTTGGCCTCTCCCAAGCCCCGGCCCTAGCCCCGGTCTCTGACTGCTCTAGCAGGGGGCGTGTGTGTCTGATCGTCGGATGAAGTGTTGCATGTCCTCACCATCTGTGAAAGAAAAGAAAGACATAGATTTAAAAATTTTAAGTCAACAAATTTGCACGATTAAGGATCGAAGAAGTGAAGTTTCCTAATAGTTCCATAGCCTCTCGAAGATAAATACGAAAGTCTCCGTACCGATCCATGAGATTCTACTAAATCTGCTTGTGACTCGTAAAACCTATGTACCTAGGGCTCTGATACCAACTTGTAATTGACCCAATTTCTCTCATTAGGATGTCGTGATAGCACCTAGTCTCTAAGAGTAGGTAAGACTAACATTCATGCAGAATTTAACTGAGAAAATGATAAAAACATTCAAATAACCCAATAACGAACGTAAAAGAACTCTGCAACTCAACAAAACAAAACTCCCAAAATCTGGTGATACCAAGTCCCAAGCTCTACAAGAGTATACTGAACATCCCTATACAAGATTATCTATAAAAAGGGATAATGAAATAGAACTAGATAGAGGGTGACTCAGAGGCCCGCGGACGCTGGCAGGTATACCTTGAAGTCTCCAAATCTAAACTCTACTCATTGGTGCCCCGGCTGGTAAGGGTACCTAGAGCTGCACAAAAAGATATGCAGAAGCATAGCATGAGTACACCGCAATGGTACCCAGTAAGTCCCAAGACTAACCTCCGTAGAGTAGTGACGATCTCAGGTCAACACCCTACTGGAATAAATAAGGAATTTGAACAGTTATATGACAGTGTGATAATGATAAACAACAGAAATGAAATAATGAAGAAAATTAACCATGAATAGCTACACTGAACTAAGGCACTTAAGGCATCATGAAAGTAAACAAGGAATAATATGCCAAGGAAGCAAAGCAACCAAAACACAAGTGATATAATTGAAAGGTATTATGAAGCATCACTACCGAGCTACTGCCTCGAAGTCTCATATCACAAAACAAATCACAATCATTCCTTATATCACCGCGGGAGCCTTGCATTTAGTTTTGAAAATCATTTATTTCGAAATAGCTTCCCGCGTTTTAGCCCACCTTATCACAACGCGTGGCTTCAAGTAGTTCCCCTACTAGCAACAAGCAAATCAAGCCCACCTCATCTCACCGCATGTGTTCACCACATGCGTATCAATATCACAATATATTACATATTGCACCTCAAGTGCCCAATATCACAAATTGATAAAGAAGTCAACAATAATAGTGTTTCCACAATAAATAGCCCATGGCTAAACCATATTATGCACAAAAGTTTCAACAATAGCAACCAAAGTGAATAACTCCACAAGAATGGTATTTCAACAATTTATAACTTTACCTCAATGTGAATTATGGCCTTTATAACTCAATACCAAATTCAACAATAAGATATTCCAATAAATAACAACTTCAAGTAAGGGACTCATTGATTAAATAATGAATAAGTAATAGAGAGGACAATAACTTCAACTAAACATGTAAAGACAATTAGCAAGTAAGAGTTAAGACAAGTATTAACGATGACAAGTAAAGAATGTGAAGATAAACTAAAGGTGATGAATATAACATGTTATGGCAACTCAATAAAAGGCATGAAAGGAATCTACATAGCTAAAACCGGTCAATTACAACATTTAGCACGTGTACTCACTCGTCACCTTGCGTACACGACATCCAATATCATAATTAACACAAAACAACACCAATCCTATGGGGTAATTCCCCCACACAAAGTTACGCAAGACACTTACCTCAAAACATACTAACTCAACCCACTAGTAAGCCTTTCCCACAATTATCCAACTCTGAACGGCTCGAATCTAGCCAAAACAACTTCAAACCATAAATTCAATCTATAGGAAGCTATTTCAAAAAATAAAGTTGCAATCTTAAATAAAGAAACACAGAGTCAACCTCGCGCCTGCGTCTTCGAACCCGACCAAACTTACAAAATCCTAACACAGATTCGATAATGAGTCCAACCATATAAGAGCTACTCCTAAGGGGAAACAAGGCTCAATTACACAAAACAACCGGTCAGGTCGCTACATTCTCCCCTTCTTAAAACAAACGTTCGTCCTCAAACATGCATAGAGACATACCTAAAGTGCCATAAAGCTGAGTATAATGACTCTGCATGTCATGCTCGGTCGCCCAAGTCACCTTCTCGATCGGTTGACCTCTCCATTATACTTTCACTTAAGCAGTGTTTTTAACCTCAACTTCTTTCTGTCCAGGATAGCCACCAATCTCCTCAACATAAGTCAAACCCTTGTCCAATTAGACTGAGCTGAAATCTAATAAATATGATGGATCACCATATTACTTCTGTGTCATGGAAACATGTAACACCGAGTGAACTGTTGATATGTTAGGTGGAACTGCAAGTCTGTAGGACACCTCACCTACTCTCTCAAGGATCTCAAAAGGGCTGATACAGCGACGGCTCAACTTGCCCTTATTTCCAAACCTCATCACACCCTTCATGGGTGAAACTCTGAGTAAAGCCCTTTCACCCACCATGAATGCTACATCACGAGCCCTCTGATCAGCATAACTCTTCTGCCTGGACCACGCAGTGCGAAGCCAATCCTAAATCATCTTCACCTTCTCCAAAGTATACCACAAACAGAAAGACCAGAACCAGGGCACAATCAACCATTCAACACCCGAGAATCATCTCGCTCGAATTTTGCCACAAGCCCCCTAACAGAATCGCATCAGGTAAAAGTAATCAACAGATCACAACCCATCATAGCATATGAGACTAACACATGGAACATATCAGAAAATAAATAAGATCCACTCAAACTGATAACACATTCCTCCACAATAAATGTGTTGGGTAGACAAATCCGACCTGATGTAGAATATACATTCTCATTAGGCCCACCAATGGACTCCAAAGCATTTTTGATCCTCCTAAAATAGGTAGATAACCTCCGAAATTTGCATAATAATCGATCTATAACACATGCTTTTGAGAATCCTCTTCGTCTTCAAATCCCTAGAATACCATAATCTCCCGATCCCAACTACATTATTCAAATTATTGACATATTCATCATACACAATCATTCCACGAGAAATACTTCCATAATTCCTTATTGCCACATAGATAAATCTGAACATCAGTATTCAATCAATCGGGCCATTAGCGTATTACATGTCAGGCAACTGCAAGTCAAAGGACAATGCATCTTTTGGAGTGTGAACCCTTCTTAGGTGGTACCAGATAATGCTAGAAATCTTCTAAACATCTGAAACCGTTCATGCTATCTAGAACTCGTGACCCCATACATGAGAAAAATCGTAACATGTAACATGTTTCTTATGCCACTGGCAGACATCCATCCCAAGCCATCCTCGACGCTATCAAGAACTTTTCGAAACCCGTCCACACATAACTAAGCAATCAGAACTGAAATTTTCCAAATTAACCAAGTCACGCAATCCGTCAAACCCAAGTGTATTGGCACAAAACACCGGTAAAGCATCACCACACCAAAGAAACCAATGACCTTTATTACTATGCGGACCCTACACTACAAAGAACATAGGCATCCCTATTACTTCTAAGAATAGAGTCATTTGTGAAAGTTGCATGTTTGCTCGTTTTGTTTGTATCATATGGATCATGCCAAAAGGAAAGAAGAGATAGACTTAACAGGCCTTATCACAATGTGTCCAATGACCACGTTGAAATCGTGTCATCACACGTTAATCTACAATAACGATAATAATGCTATCGTTAAGATACGGAAGATGCAACTATCGTACAACGAACGACAAGCTTATTTATTATTAAAAACGCAGCATCTCCCTTGATTTCCTTTCTTTCCCCAAGTCCATAAAAACAACAAGATCAAATACGACCTTCAACTATATACTTTCAGCACCACAATACACCAAATAGCCCAACAACACAATTCACCCTACACAACAACAAGTGCACAAATGTCACCAACAGAACTACTACTTAACATGACCAGCGGTAAGATTGGATTGGAACCAAACCCCAACTCTTTTTACCATCTCCCCTATACTTAAACACCTTCAAACAGTCCAACATATAAAAACATATATTGGCATGACATTGCAACCTTATATCCATAATAAAAGTAACATCAAGCAACCCAACAAAATATTACAACAATATGGACAACTTCTAGGCATTGTGTGGTTGCTTATTCTCCTAGTTAAAACATCATCAAAATACTAAAAATATTTACCAGCATAACACCAATACGAACATTATAACCAAGCGATTCCCCACGATTTCCAGCCATATGAAGTCATATACACAACTATAAAATAGTCCAATAAGAGACCACAACTTCTTATACAACTTCAAGTTCTATCTTGTAATTCTTCATCCAAATAACTTAACCAACGCATATATAAGCTTAAGCCCAAGAAATAGAGTGTCATACATACCTTAAATAATCAGAAAAAACTTGAACCAAAGCCTCCCTTAGCTTAGAAGCACCCTTAATGGCATCACAAGACCATAGAGACTCTTTTCTTCACTCAGGCTAACTTTTGAGGATAGGTCTAGGTAAAACCACCTTGGATTAGACTTGGAACCTTGGAGAGCTGTTAGAGAGGTGTTCAGAGAGTTTGGGAAATTTGATTGGTCGAAGATAGCCAAAAATAAGGTGTCCAACCCCGTTAAAATGTTCAAGACCACCTAAGTAGGTCCCATTGGGAGCTGCTAGTCCAGTCTCACGAAAATGCGAATATCTCTATACTCTGATGTCCTATCGACAAACGATTTAATGTGTAAGCACAATAGTGTAACATCTTCACCTCAAGATTTGACTCAAAAGTACCATGCATTATTTCTAACCCGCTCATTTACTCTAACATAGAGGTCAATGACATTTCCTTTCCTTCTTGAATCTAGTACCCTCACACAATAATTGAGAGTAGTTCCACACAATAACATTTAAGAACAATTAGGAACTCAAGATAGAAAGAATTTGCTCACTCTCAAAAACAACATTCATATGCCACGAACAATGAAGCATAAGCTTGCCCGTAGTGTACTACTCTACTAATCGAGTTCATTCAGTCAAGGATCAAGTAGGACTTTAATCGGTTATAACATAGGCAGCAGGACAGGTAGGATACATTTAGATATAAGAGTGACTACACCTACCTAAGCACTTGAATACATGTACTCTAACATTCAAAACCCCACACTTATGTCAAACCAAAACTCCACCTTCACATCAATATNGGGACGGGTAGGATACATTTAGATATAAGAGTGACTACACCTACCTAAGCACTTGAATACATGTACTCTAACATTCAAAACCCCACACTTATGTCAAACCAAAACTCCACCTTCACATCAATATACATCAACACCCAATTATTTAAGCACAATTACATCAAGAGTTACCACTTATCCATGAAAGTTTTTCACAACAATACAACCATTTTTTCTTTCTTTTTTAAATTCAAGTGGCTCTTATGTTTCCAAAACAGTGCACATTTCTCCTTATATCATTAGTTCCACTCAAAAGCCAAACCAACCACAATACACTTCAACTTTTACAAAGTTGATAACAATTTCAAGTGCTCAAGAGAGGTACAAGGTTAAAATAGGTGGTCAATTCAAACAAATGAGTAAAGCTTCTAATATGGTTGCCAAAGAAACAGGATTACAGGCTCAAAGGGGTTAACTAAGATATATAATAATTAAGTGGGTAAAAGCATACAACTGGCTCAACAAAGAAATGCCTATATCACTTCCAAGATTGAACAAAACTACTATTTTTCTTTGCAAACACACTTGGCAAGTTCTAGACATCAAATACAATGCATATAATAACACAAAACCTCACACACACATGGCACATAACTCACACAAGATTGGATTATCAAGACACTCTATTCAAAGCAGTTAAGTAAAGTTAAGACAGTCAAGGCATAATAAAGTCAAGAGATATTGCTTTCATTTCAAATCACAGCACAAGGCTTCCTACTTCTACAAAATAAAAACTAACTACACTCGATTCAAACAAAACCCTTGGAAAAGAATCGCGGCACAAAGAAAATCCA
This sequence comes from Nicotiana otophora, assembly GCA_000715115.1. Taxonomy (NCBI): domain Eukaryota; kingdom Viridiplantae; phylum Streptophyta; class Magnoliopsida; order Solanales; family Solanaceae; genus Nicotiana; species Nicotiana otophora. Next base: position 8,527 of record AWOL01S0007958.1, on the reverse strand, counting down.
AGGGAAAATTGATAAACTACCTAACAAAAGATTTTTCTTTTGTCTTTTTCTTTCGACTTTAATCCCTCAAGAAACCTGTCAAATGATATCCATCATCGGGAAAAATCAAAAAAGTTTAAAATTTTTATGTTTTTTTCAATTTGTTTCTACTACTCAAACTAACAAAAGCAAAAACAATCAAACTATCTAAAGCAAAAGCTAAGACTAATATACATACAACATACAAATATCCCCCACCACACACTTTAAGTTCTGGCATGTCCTCATGGCACATAATTAAAAAGCACAAGGTAGAGGAAACATCCCTGAATATCTAGTCGGGGTCCGAATAAAAGTTGAGATCCATTCCACGTGCCCGAACTAGTGCACACATCTATGCAGACAACTTCTTTTCAGCCTTCTTGAGGTACACCCCACACATATATTTTTCACTCAATCCAGCCTTCTCTTTCACACCCTTTATTTTCCACTCAACACTTGCAGCTAGCTTCTCCTGTTTCACCTCCTTTTCTACATCCATCTTGAATGTTACAGTCTCTCCCCAACTCTAAGCATGAGCCTTTTCTTATGTATATCTAATATTGCTCTACTTGTTTCTAATAATGCTCTTCCTATGATGGGGGGGGGTATCTCTTTATTTTCCTCCATCTTCACCACTATAAAGTCTAGTGGAAATACAAACTTATCCTCACACACTAAGACAGCTTCAACTATCCACTTGGGTGTTATCTGTTTTTTATCTGCCAACTGCAATGATATTGGTGCAGACCTTATCTCTCCAATCGCGTTGTTTAGTTTCCTGTAAATTGACAAAGGCATTAGATTCATTGAGAAACCAGAATCACATAAAGATTTATCAAAGTTAAGAGTGCCTAAAAAGAAAGGTACAGTAAAACTCCCTATATCTCCACACTTTTGTGGGGGTTTGTTTTTCAAGATTGCACTGCAATTCTCTATGAGCTTGACTATCGATGTCTCTTCAATTTTCAGATCCTCCTCACTTTCCTTTTCAGGTATCACCTCTGTTTGGACTGGAGTGGGATCTTTCAATACTTGCGTGCTTCTCAAGATCACAATATTTACCGTTTCTTTGGGATTCTTTTAAGTATAAGCTGGAAGAGTACCTTAGATTCTTTCAGACAATATATTTGAAGTTTGTCTCACTTGTATCTCCAAGTTAGGCAAAGTTGTTCCAAGTTCATTAATAGTTACACCATGAGCATCTAATCTCTCACCTGTCTTGATAATGAAATATTTCATCAAATCTTCTAACCTAGTCTAAATTGGCTGTTGAGACTGAAACTGCAGTCTCTCCTGAAATCTGGAGTTATTTTGCTGCCATGCATTTGTTGTACCCCCTGGTGAACTCCATGAAAAACCGGGGGTGCTTCTGACCCATTGCATTGAAATTATAATTACCCACAACATTCACTTCCTCTATGGTAGCTTGACACTCATGAGTAGGGTGACCTCTTCGACATATATCACAGGCTGCATGAGGCTTGTTATGTATCGAGGCTAAGATCAGATTCCTTATTTGTTTGGCCATGGCATCAAGCTATACCTGCACAGATGTGTTAGTATCAACCTAATGAACAATAGTCGATTTTCTTCTTTCAGCAATCTCCAAGGGCCACTTATTTGCATCTTCAGATAACTCATCTAGAATTGTGACTATCTCCTCTGGAGTCTTTTTCATCAACGGACCTCCACCTGCGTTGCTCAATGTTCTACGTGAGGTAAGTGTCAATCTATCCCAAAAGTCTTGGAGTTGCATCCAGAGTTCAACTCCGCTATGTTGACACTTTCGCACAATCTCCTTAAACCTCTCCCAAGCTTCAAACACAGTTTCAGTCTTGTTCTGGCAGAAGTTAAGGATTTCTTTTCTAAACATGCCTGTCTTAGCTGAGGAAATATATTTAGTAAAACATTTTCCCGTCATCTCCTCCCATGTTCTAATTGATCCCTGGGGCAAGCTTCGAAGCCAATGTTTTGCATCATCTTTGAGAGTGAAGGGGAATTCCCTTAGGTAAACTGCATCTTGTGAAACACCATTATATTGAAAGGTGATCATGATCTCCTTGAAGTCCATTAGATGATTGTTTGGATCTTCGTTCTGCTTTGCTCTAAAGACACAACAATTTTGAAGGGTTTGAAGTAACCCTTGCTTCAACTCGAAATTATTAGTTACAACTAGTGGTGGTCTCGCACTTGATAACCCTTGGTCGGGAGCTATGTTTTCGATTTGGTCTGCACCCAAGGGCTGATTATGTGCCATTCTCTGAGTCCCCGCTTCTTCATATGCCATTTTTGCATCTCTAATAGTTGATTCTTCAGCATCCCTTGCAGCTTTTTCTCTTCGTTGGGATGCCTCCATCGCAGCCAAATCTACATTATCATCATCTCCGGCCATGTTTTCTTTGGTTGAGAATTTCCTAACCTTTTCTATATTCTCAGGTATATTTCTTTCCTTCCTCAACTGTCGCAGTTGTCTCTTTATTTCTGGCTCGTATGGTTGCACTTCTTTCCCAGATGATCGAGTCATGCACCAATCTAACCTGTATCATGCGCATAGTCAAAGAACACCAACCGTAAAAAGAAAAAAATAAAATAAAAAGAAAAATTCCTGAATTAGCACTACAAACTATTTCCAACTCTATTGATTGCCAATCCCCGACAACAACGTCAAAATTTGACGAGCGCAAAACACACACTTAAATATGCTCGATAAACGAATATAGTAAAATATAATATC
>AWOL01S0007957.1:383097-404722 GCA_000715115.1 Nicotiana otophora | reverse complement strand
CCCCCCTCCCCAAAAAAAATTTTTTTTGGTTAGTTTTAAATTTAGTATATAAAATATATTTTCCATATATAATTTTATTCGGTACGGTTCGATATTTTTTCGGTTTATTTTTATAAAATAAAAAACCTACCCTAACATTCGGTACCGTTATAAGTTTATATAATAATTTACGATTTTATTAAATAAATCTAATAATCGGTTCGGTTCGATCGATTTAATCAGTTTTTAAAGATTCATTGACACCTGATGACACAGAAAATCAAAAGAAATCAAGCAACAAATCTGCACTCAATGAGAATCCCACTGAATATCCTAATTCAACAACCATATAAAATTAGTGATTGTAATTGCTGTAGATATCTCAAATCTCTTGATTTTAGGAATTGTATGAGATTCTCCATTGATTGTAAATGTGTGTGCATATTTGTATCGGCAGTAATGGAAACTAGAATTCTCATGCCCACATATCAAGCTCTTATATAGCCGCGCGTACTCTCGATCTGAAATTTGAAAGTACAAGGAGGAGGTGAATTGTGGACTATTAAAACTTAGCTGACTAAGATTTAGTTTAGTCGACTAGCTTTCGTACAGTACACAGATATGATAGAGATGAATGCAATAAATTTGAAGGCAACACAAGACACAACAATTTTTATACTGGTTCAGTACCGGCATAATACTTACGTCCAGTTTTCCTTAGGTCACAAAGGTTCTTTTAGATCTTGATAAAGAATTACAACAATGATGGTTTTGACTCGTTCACCACCAACGATGTTTAGCAACAATGATTTCCGGATGTTGACACAACTCTCTTTTATGTTCTAACTCCTTTTATCTTTTATGATACTTGTAGACTCGAGAATACAGTGTTTGTACTTAGATTTAGAGAGACTTAGAAGTCAGTGTTTGTAGTTGCGCACTTGACTCCTTGAGTTCGCCAGTGACCTTATAGGCAAGTATTATTGTGTGTTTGTGTCTGATTCCAGCAAGGTGTCTTTGATTCTTTCAAGAGAGATGAGTGTTAGATTAAAGCAGGATGTCTCTGATTTCTTTAAGAGAGATGGGGTGGAATTTTTTAAATCATGGAGTGCTCTATTCCATGCCGAGATTGTACCGCCCCGTAAATTGTTTTTAACGATTTAAGATTTTAAAGTGTGCCAACAGTAGTTGGAAATAATGTATTTGAGTATTAAAGGAGACCTATGAGATAGATCCACATAATTTTGAATTGATAATGTATGCTTAAGGTGTATTGGAACATACTAAGGAGTTTTGTGAATCACAAGAACTTGTGTGGAATAAGTTGGATATATTAAGTGTAAAGGATGTTTCAATTGGCACAAGATCCAACTTTAAAGAATATAACTCCCTCAATATAATGAATTAGGTGGTGATCTAACTATCAAATTAAAGCCCTTTGAGTCTAGTTTCTAACGCATCAAACCGTTAGTCATTTGGATTTGTATACAGAAAGTTATGACCATTTTACTGGACCTATATCATATGCACGCCCAGATGTGCGGCATTTGAGAGTTTTTGCCTCAGGTGCGCGGCCAGATGTGCAGCCGCTTGCCCAGGTGCGCGGCCATGCACGTAGTAACCCATTAAATACCCCTAAGGCCGGGTAGAGAGAGATAAGTTATTTCTTTGAGTTAGGGCTTGTATATCAAGGGGAATCCACCCAACACCTCCCTCCCATGAACCAAGGTAATATTTTTGGAGTACTTTTGAGTTGATTACTACTCCTAAACACTTGTATTAACAAGGATTAATCTTGAAGATCTATAGATTTCCATTTAAATCCCCAAATTGGTCAAGAACACTACAAGTTGGGATTTTTATGAGTCTCACTACAAGAGGTATGTCTACCATCTCTAACTAATATATGGGGATTATTTATGTATGGAATATGTGTTATGACTTAGGGTATGGTGATTGGAAGACATAAGTTCCCAATTTAAATACATAACCATTGTAGAGATGGAAATGTGATTATTTGATAAAATTTTATTGGTTGGGTGTGGATGGATGGTCATGTATGTGATGTTGGAAATTAAGAATTGTTTAAGAATGATGGTGGGATAAATTGTTGGTAAATGATAGTATTTGAATGAACTAATTCTATGGTTAAGAGATGTATAGATTCATGCCTACTAGATGTGTGATAAAATGCTCAAATGAGCTGAAACCATGAATATCTTCCTAATTTGTGTTCAATTTTATTATGTCTCAAAATAGATTGGGATTGCTAGAATTTCCTGAACGTTATAGTAATTTAAGGAAAGCTTAAAGTGAGGTATGTTGGCTAAACTTTCTCTCTTAGAATCGAATTCCATAATATTTCAGTAAGATCAAGTATGATTGGTTCACGATTCCTAACTTCTATATTCCGGGTTATTCCCTATAAACTTGGCTATTCCGAATGAGCCTTATGTCGAAAGATAGTTGTTCAAAGTATGGTTTGCGTATTAAAATGCTATGTCTTAAAGTCGTGTTCCAAATGAAGGTTATGATGCCAAATTGTGTGAGAAAATTTCAATACTCTTAAGACTCTTAATTGTTCATATATGTACCTAAAGTCTTGATATGGAAATGTCTTATTGTTGATAATCTATAAAGGTGGTTGAAAATGAAATAATTGAATTGGGGATATAGTGTGTGGCCAAAGTGCCATGAATTTAAGTTATGATTGTGACTAGTTGTGTAAATAAGTTGAGAGGATGCGATACAGAATATGAAATGAGCCTCGACTCAACTGTGTTAAAAGTGATTTGGAAAATAGAATTTGCCTAAGAGCTTTTGTAATTAATTTATGCACATTAGTGACTGCTTTAACTAATGCTTTGCTTTATTAATATATCCAGTGTTATTCGAGTTCTATATACTCATGTGTTGAAATTGTACATTGTCATTTCTAGGGGAGAGTATTGTAAGAGTAAATGGTGTATTGATTGTTTATGATTTTTCATGTGTGTTTATATTGTTGGTTGGTATGCCTCATTCTTTGGGAAGAAACCATTTGTGTTTGAAGTTCCCATTTCAAATGGATTTGAAGTATATGATTTCTGAAATTTTCTATATATTGATATTTGACGGTAATCTTTGAAATTGAAAGAGGTAAAAATGTGGAATATGAAATACGGCCATCGTGCCAGGAATAAAGAATCTTGTAATGGCCAAATGAGCCAAGAAAATATTATCGTTATGAATGACTGAAAATACTAATGAGAATTTATACAATGTGAAGTATGTTGAGGTGAGTACAATTGTATTTATGTTACCTCTGTGTGCAAATCAAATAAAAAAAAATATTTTTGGGAGCATCATTAGCAAAATCGAGGAAGGGTGAGTCATAAGGCCCACACCTGAACTACACGTGCCGATGTAAGGATGGATTAGGATTATTCCCCTTATTTGGGATGAAATTGGAACCTTTGGGAAATTGTGATATTATTCCTCTTAATTGAGATGAAACTGGAACCTTTGTGGATTGGAAAAGTCAACCCACACAGCATATGTGGGAAGGAGGCTTAGCTGATCGGGTAGAGATCAGACGCCTTATTGCGCATATGGTGGTACTACTCTTGGTAACAACTTTCTTTCGCATCACCTGTCAAACCACATTGTCCGTGAGGAGATGGCCTAGTCGATCGGGCATGATCGGACTCCGTGCTAACAAAGACAGTAGTATATCAGTGCTAATGATCTCCCAACCAAAATTGTATGTGAAGTTCGTATTTTGAAAATTATTATGTTTTAACTGGACATTTGGATATTGTTGATTGGGACTTGCTGTTTCTATGTGTTGCCTTTTCTTATATGGGCATTCTATTTTGAAATAGGACTTTTAGCTATACATACTAGTACTATTCGACGGTACTAACGTCTCTTTTGTTGGGGGCGCTGCATCTTTAATGGATCCAGGTGGTTCTACAGCAGGCGACATTGATCAGTGATAGCAGTACACTCTTTTCAGCTGATTTGGTGAGCCCCACTTCATTTCGGGGTGTCACGACCCAAAATCTAACTAGTCGTGATGACACCTAACCCAACCCGCTAGGTAAACGAACTTTCAATTATCCAATTCCAATAATAATTATTAAAGCAATTTAAGTGAATAAAGATCTTAATCTTATACAATCCCCAAGAACTGATAGTACAAATCATGAGCTTCTAATAATAGAGTATACAAAGCGAAAATAAAATAAATACATAGTCTGTTTCACTAATACATAAACAAAGCTTTTATGAATCTAAGGCTATACTGAACAAGAGGCAGCTACAACAGGAATACATGTACATCTTTAAGTCCCGCAACCATCGAGCACAGCAACAACAACAGCTAACATCTGCACGCAATGTGCAGAAGTGTAGTATCAGTACAACCGACCCCGTGTACTAAGTAAGTAATAAACCTAGTCGTAGGTTGAAGTAGTGACGAGCTTCTACCAAGGTCGGGTCCACAACCAATAGTCCACAACAGTTCATAACAACATAAAGTAAATAATACTAGAAGTAACTCAGATATAAAATCATCAGCCAAATCATGATTTCAAAAATAATAGCTCTCCCTTTCAAATACATCAGTGAAAGCCCAAATCGTTTGCCGAAGTTGCCAAAAATATGAATAGTTCGAAAACAATAAATTTCTCCCAAAATCTTTTCAATAATGAATAAGATGTTTCATTTTCCTTCCGGATAACTCGTGTAAAACAAATGCATCACTATGCCCATCTGTCAAAAATGTGTGAGAAAATCATAAATGATGTGATGTTGTACAGTATGAGGAAAATATATCTCTATGCCTGTATGTCATGTGTGCATGCCAATGCGATGCAACTCAGTGATAAAATTATAAACAGCCCCTCGGGCAGAACATCACTCATATACAACCCTTCGGGCAAACCTCACAGTCATTCATGCCTCTCGGGCATACCTCACAGTCACTCATGCCACTCGGGCATACCTCACAATCACTCATGCCTCCCAGTCACTCAATACTCGGCATTCGGCACTCGACACTCGCACTCAGTAGGTACCTGCGCTCATTGGGAGTGTGTACAGACTCCGGAGGGGCTCCTTCAGCCTAAGCGCTATATCAAGCCAAATCATGACATAAATCACTCAGTTCCTCGGCCTATATCAAACATGCTGCGGCGTGCAGCCCAATCCCATAAATATGCAACATAATGCGGCGTGCAGCCCAATCCCATAAATATGCAACATGCTGCGGCGTGCAACCTTGATCCCATAAATATGTAACATGCTGCAGCGTGCAGCCCGATCCCATAAATATGTAACATGCTGCAGCGTGCAGCCCGATCCCATAAATATGCAACATTCTGCGGCGTGCAACCCGATCCCATAAATATGTAACATGCTGCAACGTGCAGCCCGATCCCATAAATATGCAACATGCTACGGCGTACAGCCCAATCCCATAAATATCCTCACAAATTAGGCCCTCGGCCTCACTCAGTCATCAATCTCTCCAGTCTCTCTCTCATAGGCTCAAAATGTCATGAAAATATAAAATAGCCCAAAAATGATGATATGATGTATCAATAAATAACAACAGAGACTGAGATATGATATGCAATGAATTGAATATGAACTGAGTATGAATTTTTAATTTAAAATAAATAATTCACTGCAATATGACCTTTGTGAGTCCCAATAATACTGGCACATAGCCTCAACATGATTATTTTTCATATGCTTTTCAGCTCAATTTCTTTAACTCATAAAACGCATAGAAAATGCCAAGATCATTTAACTACAAAATTCCACAGAAATAACTATATCACAATTTCTATAGTGCACGCCCACACGCACGTCACCTAACATGTGCGTCACCTCCCAACAATTCACGAAATACATATATTCAGGGTCCATATCCTCAACTCCAAGATTACAAGAGTTACTTACCTCGAACAAGCTGAATCCAATATCGAGCAAGCTAAGCAATGCTCCAGAAATATAATTCTGCACGTATCAACTTCCAAACGGCTCGAATCTAGTTACAATTAATTTGATTCAGCCCACAAAATTTATAGGAATTAATTACATATCAAAATACTAATATTTTCCAAAACATTCGAAATTAAGCCCCAAAAATCACTTGTGGGGCCCACATCTCGGAATCCAATAAAAGTTATAAAATCCGGAAGCCCATTCAACCACGAGTACTAATTTTACAGAAATCCGATCTCAACTCGACCTCCAAATCTTCAATCTTATTTTCAAATCCCTAAGTTCAAACCCCCCGATTTATACCTCAAAAACATGTAATCTAGTCGGATATTATGGAGTAGAAATGATCACAAGTGACTTACCTCAAGTTTCCCTTGAATTCGCTCTCAAAATCGCCCCAAAAATCGTGTTGAAGGCCCAAAAATGGCAAAACTTGGAACCCCTCTGTTTTTAACATTCTGTCCAAGATTTTTGCACCCGCGGTGATTTCTTCACACCCGCGGTCTTCGCACCTGCGGTCTTCGCACCTGCGGTCTTCGCACCTGCGGTCTTCACACCCACGGTGATTGCTTCGCGCCTGCGGTCTTTGCACCCGCGATGATTGTTTTCGTACCCGCGGTCTTCGTACCCGCGGTGATGTTTTCCGTACCCGCGGTGCCTGAACAACCCATGCATTTTCGCTTCTGCGAATCATTTCTCGCATCCGCGAGCTCGCACCTACGACCCTTTTTCGCGCAGGTGCAATCACACCAGCAACCCAGCTGCTTCAGCTCCTCCTCCAAATCCAAATTCGATCCGTTAAGCATCCGAAACTCACACGAGGCCCTCGGGACCCCGTCCGAACATAACAACAAGTTCCATAACATAACACGGACCTACTCGAGGCCTCAAATCATATCAAACAACATCAAAATGACGAATCACACCTCAAATCAAAATCTTTGAACTTTGAACTTTCAAATTCTATATCTTGTGCCGAAACATATCAAATCAATCCGGAATGACTTCAAATTTTGCACACAAGTCATAAATGACATAACTAAGCTATTCAAATTTTCAAAATTAGATTTCGACCTCGATATCAAAAAGTCAACCCCCTCGGTCAAACTTTCCAAAATTAAATTTTCGGCATTTCAAGCCTAATTCCACTACGGACTTCAAAAATATTTTCGGACACGTTCCTAAGTACGAAATCACCATACAGAGCTATTGGAATCATCAAAATTAAATTCCGAAGTCGTTTACTTATAAGTCAATATCCGGTCAACTATTTCAACTTAAGCTTCTAACATGAAAATTCATCCTTCCAAGCTAACTTCGAAATACCTTAAAACAAAAAACCGACAATTCACACAAGTCATAATACTTCGTAGGAAGTTATTCAAGACTTCAAATAGTTGAAAGGAGCGTAAATGCTCAAAACGACCGATCGGGTCATTACACGGGGTCATGTATTTTTTATTTCCCATGTACAATATTTTTGGGTATAGCCGGGGCCTTGTTGCCGACATTTTCATATTACTCTTTTATTATACTTAGAGGCTCCGTAGACAGGTTGTGGGTTGTGGTTGATATTGGGAAATTGAACTAGAAATGTTGGTATTTGAAAACCATATTTTACATTAATTCTATAAACTCGTAATATTTTGGAAATTATGAATGAAGCTGCTAATGGGAATGAAAAAGAAGTTGTTAATAAAATCTTTTCAGTGTTTGATTAATGGAGTACATCTCCTCTTTATTCATGAATGAGTTTGGGTAGAAGAAAATCTAACAGGCTTGCTCGGCCGGGTTCTCTCGGTTAAGCGTCGGTCGCGCTCCCCAAGTTTGGGGCGTGATAGAGATGCTTCATACTTCCTTGAAGAGATGAGCACATGTCAAATAATTTTCAGTTGGTGGTATGGATTAATTAATCCAAGAAGTGCTTGATGATAAGAAGCACCACTTCCAGTTGTCTCCCACTATGATGTGTTTCCCACCCAACTTGTCTCCCATTTCTTTTGTCCTTTCTTCTTGATCTTTGTTTGATTTGAGTTTCTACTTCCTTTTTGATAGCTTGCATCAGGACCTTCGGTTGATGTCTTGATCTCTACAGTCAAGAATAGATAGGTATTAGTTTTGTACACTTGTAAGTAGATAGGTATTAGTTTTGTACACTTGTCATCATTGAAACTTATATATAACAATCTCCCCCTTTTTTATGATGACAACAAAGAGAGAGTAAACAAAGTAAATAAAGTATACTTCCCTTAGAGTTGTTGTACTCATTACTGCTCCCACTGAGTTGTTGATTTATTTCTCCATAAATGTTGTCCCCCTAAGTTGTTGATTTACCTCTCCATGCATGTTCTCCCCCTTTAAAATCAATCAAAAAAGGAAGGTGCAAGCCTAATATAGAACAATATGCATTCAAATAATATGCACACTAGATGGAAAAATAATATACAGATAATATGCATACTAGTTAGGGCAGCATAAGTAATGCCTTCAGCAGAGGCATAGAGTGATGGTTCATACATACAGATGCAAAAATAAGTCTTTCAAACAAAAGCAAGCACAAGAGATTGTTTTTAACACACACAAACACGCCTTAATTTCTCCTTAGGAAGTATTTGAGGGTATTGATCACTTTGATGCATAAGGATTCATAGGAGGTTTCAACATCTTTGACGAGCTTGTCTATTTTTTCTGATATGGAGTTGAATACCCTGGTTCCTTGTCTCCTTGTGGCTCCCATATCCATCCTAAGCTTGGCCACATTTGTACCTGTTTCCTTGGTGACTTCTTTAATTTTGTTAACCTGCTCTTTCATCTCAACAAGCATGAGTCTTACACCATCTAGATATTGCTGAATCTGCTAAACATTTTGAGAGGCAGTTGACTGAGACTCCGGTGGTTCAGTGGGAGCTTCAATCTGTACTGGGACACTCTCAACTTTGGCGCGCTTAACCCATCCATCATCACTTAAGGTGTAACCCATCATAGAGAAGGCTATTTTATCATAGGTACTGGTAATGTGCTTGGGTGTGAAAGGCGTCAAGTCAACCTTCATAACTCCAAGAATATGTGAAATAAGTAGACCATAGGGAAGACAAGCAGTATAAGAGAATATATCCCTGATACTCTCAAGCATGTATTGACGAATCCATACAAACCAGTTGAGTCTTTTGTTGTTCACAAGATAGTAATGAACAAAGATATCTCTGGTGGATAAGGTGCTAAGGGACCCAGTTCTAGGAACTAGAGTGGTGGTTATCACGTGGGCCAAAACCCGGTGTTCAAACTTTAGATTTTTGGGACCAATGTCGGGAGGATTATCAGACAAGAAGGTTTTTGCTTCTTCTAAGGAAACTTCAAAGTCTTTTGGCCAAGAATTTTGCATAAAAAACTCATACCCAATAAACTTAGCAGAAAAAATCTTCTCAAATTGATAAGAGTCGAGAACAATTCGAGTGTCTAAAACCATGGATTCCAAGTCATCTTTATCATTCACACACAAATTTGCATAGAACATTCTCACAAGCTCTTCATATACGGAGGTCTCAATAGTATCGAATAGAGAGGAAAGACGTTGAAAATTAAAAATAACAATCACATCACAGTGCAGATTTTTCATAAGAGAGAGACTTACAGTGCGTCCATAAGCCATAGATTTCGACTTATATGACTCAAACATTGATTTCTCATTTGGTCCATAGAATATTAATTTGTCCTCTGGCCCAAATTCAGTACTCTCCACTTTCCCTTTCTTGCATGCAGATTTTTGGGGGGTTTGCTCCATGGGCCTCTTTCCTTCCTTTTTCTAGCTAATGGGAAGGTCCTCGGACGATTTACTGCTTTCATTGTCGGTTTTGAGAGGGTCTGAGTCGATGGATGTTTCCAAATCTACAGTTTCTTCAAGGTTGAGGGTTTTCCAAAACCTTCTGCTTCGTCTGGTCGCAGTGGAAGATGAGAGGTTTCTTTTTACCATGGTGAGGGTTTCTTTGGAGAGGATGAAGAGTGAGAGGGAGTAGGAGGATTCTTATCTAGACTTTGGAGGGCTAAAGAGTTGCATTGGTTGAAGGAGAGGACAAATTCAGAAGGAAATGACTCTTCTGAGGAGATGTTTTGGCGGTACTGATGGAGGTGTAATAATTACACTTATATCAAAGTAAAATTAACACTTATAAGAGGAAAGTAAAGTGTTTTAATCGTATATAAATGATTTGTTTTATAAAACACACATGATGCCAATATTTTTCTGTAGTAGACAAAATCTTTCTTCTAAAAGAGGTTTTGTAAAAATATCAGCAAGTTGAGATTCAGTACTAATGAATTCTAATGCAATATCACCTTTAGCAACATGATCACGAATAAAATGATACTTGATTTCTATATGCTTTGCTATGGAGTGATGCACAAAATGTTTTTCCAAATAAATAGCACTAATATTATCACAGAATATAAAAGTTGTGGTAAGAGATAAATCATAGTCGAGAAGTTGATGCATGATCCAAAGAACTCGTGTACAACAATTTCCAACAGCTAAATATTCTGCTTCAGTTGTTGATAAGGCAATACAATTTTGTTTCTTTCTAGGCCAGGAAACTAGTGCATTTCCCAACAGTTGGCATGCGTCGCTAGTACTTTTCCTGTCGATCTTATCACCTGCAAAATCTGCATCTGAAAAACCTTTCAAGATAAAATTTTTAGAGTGAGCATACCATAATCCTAATTCAGAGGTCCCAATAACATATCTTATAATGCGTTTAACAGCAGTAAGATGAGATTCCTTTGGAGCTGACTGAAACCTTGGACATTTACACACACTAAATATTATATCTGGTCGACTAGCCGTGAGATATAATAAGGATCCAATCATTCCTCTGTACATAGTTTCATCAATATTTTTTCCATGGTAATCTTCGTCAAGCATAGTTGTTGGACTCATTGGAGTCCCAATGGGCTTAGCATTCTCCATGCCAAACTTTTTTATAAGTTCTTTGATGTACTTGGTTTGACTGATAAAGATCCCTTTGAGAGACTGTTTGATTTGTAGTCCAAGAATGTAAGTTAGCTCTCCCATCATGCTCTTTTCGAATTCTCCTTTCATAGAATGAGCAAATTCTTCGCATAAAACAGAGTTAGGACTTTCAAAAATAATATCGTCAATATAAATTTGAGTAATAAGATTACCTGAATTTGAGTGCTTAATAAACAGAGTTGTATCGATATTAACCCGGTTGAAGCCTTGATTTAGAATGAAGGAGCTTAATCTTTCGTACCAGGCTCGGGGAGATTGCTTGAGTCCGTATAGAGCTTTTGTTAGCTTATATACATGATCTGGGAGAGTATCATTTACAAAATCAGGAGGTTACTTTACATAGACTTCTTCAGAGATGTATCCATTTAGAAAAGCACTTTTTACATCCATTTGGAATAGTTTGAATCCTTTATGAGCAGCAAAGGCAAGTAATATTCGAATAGATTTCAATCTTGCTACTGGTGCGAATGTTTTATCGTAGTCGATTCCCTCTTGCTGAGAATAACCTTGCGCAACAAGCCGTGTTTTATTTCTCATCACTAGTTCAGATTCGTTTAACTTATTTCTGTAAACCCATTTTGTTCCTACAATAGAAGCGTTTGAAGGTTTTGGAACCAATTTCCATACTTTATTTCTTTCAAATTGATCAAGTTCATCCTTCATTGCTTTGACCCAGTAAATGTCTTTTAGTGCTTCATCCACTTTCTTTGGCTCAAGTTGAGAAATTAGAGCCATGTGGGAATTGAGCTTTTGAGATCTTCTCGTAGTGATTCCTTCGTGTGGATTTCCAATAATAAATTTGTGAGGATATCCAGGTTCATTTTCCATTCATTTGGGATGGTTGTGGTTGTTTCACTTTCCTCAATAGTCGACTGTTCTGTTGAAGAAGATTCTTGGACTTCATTATGTTCCTTAGTTGACTGATCTTACTGACCAGTCAACTCCTCTTGACAGTCTTTTCCTGTAACAACAGATTTTGGAGCAATAGAAATTTCCTCATCTTCAGGAAGTTTTTCATTCCTTAAGTGAGGGTTAGTATCAACAAAAACAACATGAATTGATTCTTCAATACATAAAGTTCTTTTATTGTAGATTCTATATGCTCTACTTAAGGGAGAATATCCAAGGAATATACCTTGGTCGCATTTTGGATCAAACTTAACCAGATTGTCCTTTCCATTATTGTGAATGAAACATTTGCGTCCAAGAGGATGAAAATAACTAATGTTGGGTTTCTTACTATTCCATAGCTCATATGAAGTCTTTTTAAGAATGGGCAGAATCAAACATCTGCTGATAATATGATATGCAGTGCTTACAACTTCTGCTCAAAAGTGGTGAGGTAGAGAGTTTTCCACAATAATGGTTCAAGCCGTGTCCTGTAAGGTTATATTTTTACGTTCTACCACTCCATTCTATTGAGGCGATCTTGGTGAAGAGAAATTGTGAGAGATTCCTCGGTCATTGCAAAAGTTTTCAAAGGCTCTGCTTTCAAATTCTCCTCCGTGATCACTTCTGATAGTGGAAATGTAGTATCCCTTTTCACGTTGGACCTTCTTACAGAAAACTTCAAAATTTCTTAGGGCTTCATCTTTATGACTTAGAAAAAGAACCCACGTAAATCGAGAAAAATCATCCACAATGACAAAAACATATTTTCTACCACCTATACTTGCAGTTCTGGTTTGACCAAACAAATCCATATGCAATAGTTGAAGTGGTTTAGTAGTAGAAACAATGTTTTTGACTTTGAAATTTGAGCGAATTGTTTTCCTAGTCGACATGCATCACAAATATGATCTTTTGAAAAATCTAAATTTGGAAGACCAATGACAAGATCATGTTTATAAAGTTTTTGGATAGTATGCATGCTAGCATGTTCAAGCTTTCTATGCCAAACCCAAGGGTTATCGATCACAAAAGCAAGACAAATTTGATTTTCAAGATTATCTATATTACTGATGATGTAGACATTTTTGTCTCTGTTACCTGAAAGAATGACTTTACCTGATTTGTCTTTTATAACCCAACCATGTTTCTTAAAATGAACCTCATAGTCATTGTCACATAGTTGACTGCTACTGAGAAGATTATAACCTAGTTCATCAACCAAGTATACTTCGTCCACATCACATGTTGAGCTAAGAGGAATTTTTCCAACTCCAATAACATTTTATTTTGATTTAGCTCCGAAGGTAACTATTCCTCCATCTAGTTTGATGACTGTTTTGAATAATTGTTTGTCACCGGTTATATGTCTGGAACACGCGATGTCAAGATACTATTTTCCTTTTCAATTCTTCTTGCGGTGTTCCTGCAAAACAAGATTACTTATTTTTAGGTACCCAAGCCTGCTTGGGTCCTGAATGGTTAGATTTCTGAGTGTTAGCTTGACTAGAGGATTTAGGCTGCCAGACCCATCTCCTATTGTCCTTAAACCTGCAATGGTTAGAAGTGTGACCACGTTTTCCACAATAAAAATACGACGATTTATTGGGATTTTCAGAGCCTTTTTCTGCTCTGATTCTGTTCCTGCATTGGTTAGCGTCGTGACCATTTTTACCACAATAAGAGCATGCCTGAAGGTTTCTAGTTTTAATCAAATAGTTAAAAGGGGTGGTTGAATTTGATTTGACGGAACTATGACTAGTGGATTTTTGTAATCCATTCAATTGAAGTTGACGTTCATTCACTTCCTCTTGATGCATGTCACGTTCAATTTCACAGACTTCCAATTTCAAGGCCCAATCTTTTTTTTCTCTTTGGATTTTTCTAAGTTCATTTAGAAGTCTTTCAATATCTGCAAGAGCAATATTAACAAATTCTTGAAGTTCACAATAGTTAGGACAAGTAGAAAGACGTACCTCACTAGTTCCCTCGTCTTCCATAAGACCGAGTTCACCTGAGTCCTCATTGTTATCTTCTTTTATGGCCATGAAACACATATTTGCAATTTCTTCAAGGTCAGATTCTTCTTCATCACTCCAGGCTCGAAAAGTCTTCTTCTTTTGAAAGTTCCTGCTGAGTTTTGTCTTCAGTATGGGACAATCAGCTTGAATGTGCCCATATTTTCCACATTCATAGCATCTTTTATTATTTTTTTTATTTTCATTATTTGTCCTTCCTCTTCTGAAGTTTGATTTTCCTCTTTTGCTGAATCTGTTCTTCCTCATCATGCTAGCTACAACTTGAGAAAGTATGGCTATATTTTCATCCTGTTCTCCTTTTTCATCTTCTTCTTCATTTTCTGGTTCAGCCACAGTTGCTTTAAAGGCTAATGCTTTCTTCTTTTCTTGTTGAATTTGCCTGTCCAAGTGAGTTTTCTCAAAGGCAATTAAATCACCTCTAAGTTCATCATAGGATATTTTGTCAAGGTCTTGACATTTCAGAGCAATAACTTTGGGCTGCCAGATTGTGGGTAGACTTCTAAGGATTTTCCTGACATGTTCTTCGTTTTTATTGGTCTACCAAAGGATTTTAGATCTCCAAGGATTTTACTAAACCTGGAGAACATTTCTTCCACTGATTCTTGATCCTTCATTTGAAATAGCTCATAGCCACGAACTAGAAGATTGATTCTTGTTTCTTTTACCTTGTTGGTTCCCTCATATGTGATTTCCAATTTATCCCACATTATTTTGCAGTTTCATAGCTTGAAATCTTTTCATACTCTTCTCCACTGATAACATTATACAATAGATTTTTTGCTTTGGCATTCACAGTTATAACGACAGCTTGTTCATCAGTGTAATCATCCAAGTCAAGTGGATCAAGTGGATCATTTTTATCTTTTTTTGGTGAAATTGGAAGATTTTCTTTTTTGATAACACGCCAAACTTTGATGTCATATGACATAGTGTATGTTTCCATGCGAGCTTTCCAATGAGAAAAATATTATCCGTTGAAGTATGGAGGTCGTACCTGAGAGGTTCCTTCTTGAAATAATGCACCGACGATTGTGTTTGATTCCATGATCTTTTTCTCACTAGCTGTTAAGCAAAGTTTGTGAGCCTGGCTCTGATACCAATTGAAAATACAGGAGGGGAGGGGGTGAATTGTTGACTATTAAAACTTAATTGACTAAGATTTAGTTTAGTCGACTAGCTTTCGTACAATACACATATAAGATAGAGATGAATGCAATGAATTTGAAGGCAACACAAGACACAACATTTTTTATACCGGTTCAGTACCGGTGTGGTATTTGCGTCCAGTTTCTCTTGGGTCACAAGGGCTCTTTTAGATCTTGATAAAGAATTACAACAGTGATGGTTTTGACTCGTTCACCACCAACGATGTTTAGCAACAATGATTTCTGGATGTTGACACAACTCTCTTTTGTGTTCTAACTCCTTGTATCTTTTATGACACTTGTAGACTCAAGAATACAGTGTTTGTACTTACATTTAAAAAGACTTAGAAGACAGTGCTTGTAGTTGCGCACTTGATTCCTTGAGTTCGCCAGTAACCTTATAGGCAAGTATTGTTGTGTGTTTGTGTCTGATTCCAGCAAGGTGTCTTTGATTCTTTCAAGAGAGATGAGTGTTGGATTAGAGCAGGGTGTCTCTGATTTTTTTAAGAGAGATGGGCTGCAATATTTTAAATCATGGACTGCTCTGTTCCATGCCGTTTTCATACCGAGATGCTTCATATTTCCTTGAAGAGATGAGCGCAAGTCAAATGGTTTTCAGTTCATGGGGTGGATTAATTAATCCAAGGAGTGCTTGATGATAAGAAGCACCACTTCCAGTTGTCTCCCACTATGATGTGTTTCCCACTCAACTTGTCTCCCATTTCTTTTGTCCTTTCTTCTTGATCTTTGTTTGATTTGAGTTTCTGCTTCCTGTTTGATAGCTTGCATCAGGCCCTTCAGTTGATGCCTTGATCTCTACAATCAAGAGTAGATAGGTATTAGTTTTGTACACTTGTAAGTAGATAGGTATTAGTTTTGTACAGTTGTCATCATTAAAACTTAGATATAACAAAATTTTCTTCCTTCCGCCATGTCCACTTATCCAAAGACACCACATAGTTCATCTTGTGCTGCTGTCACCAACATTACCTCAGGCTCGGGTGAGGTTCTTGTATGAATCAATGCTGCTGCACAATTACCATTAAAACTGACTTCCACCAACTTTGTTTCATGGAAAGCCCAGTTACATTCTCTTCTATTGGATACAATCTCATGGGGTATATAAATAGCTTTGTGCTAGTTTCTGCTGATGAAATTAATTTTAATACGAGACAAGATAAATTAATCCTACATGCCATATTGGCCTCGGTCTCTAAGGCTATTGTACCATTCATAGACTCTTTCCAAATCTAGATCTAAAAAACATAAGCCATCAATTCTAGATCACGAATTGTGTCACTCAAAGAAGGCAACAAGGTGAACAACCATAACTGCTTATCTTCAACAGATGGCGGATGAACTTGCTCTTGTTGGTTCACCTGTTGTAGAGGATGATCTCATTCTCTACATCCTGAATGGAGTTGGCCCTGATCTCATTTGAATGTTGCAAATTCCAAACATATGGGTTTTAATGTTGCTGTTGTAACAGTGAATACAACAAACAAGTCACGCCAATCACAACACCATAACAGAGGTTCCTACTCCAGTCACAACTAGGTGAATATGTCTCAGGTTATTTCGGGACGACAGGGAGGCAATCAGAGATCTCGCAAGCCTAGTGTCACCTGTCAATTTTGAGACAGATCTGGTCATGTTGCAAAGCAATGCTACAAAGCCAAAGCTATCCTTTTTGGAAACCCGACAGCAAACAATACCATTGTCTCTACTCCAGCAACTCAATGAAAATTCAAAACTTATCCTTGTCTTCAGAGTATGATGGCCCTGATGAGTGCAAATAAGTGATGGCTCAGGTTTGCATATTACACGTTGGTTCATCCGATATAAAATTCCCCTCAAATAAGTTACACCTTCACAATGTCCTTTGTGTCCCAACAATTAAATCTAATCTGATTTCATTGGCAAATTTTACAAAACTAACAATGTTTGTTGAAATTTTCCTCGACATTTTTCTGTAGGGATCTAAGCACGAGGGCGGGCTTGCTACAAGGACAGAATAGAGACAATGTCTATGTTCTTCCCCAGTCATCTACACCTACAGTTCATAATACCAGTGTTGATTGGCATCATCGACTTGGACATCCACCAATCAAGACTCTCCTTATTGATGGTGGCACAGAATATCTTAAACTAAAAGAGTTTTTTGCTACTCATGGCATAAGTCACCTAACATCACCTTCATATACGCCACAACACAATGGCTATGATGAAAGACGACACCGTCATATAGCTAAAACTGGTTTGACTCTTCTTCACCAAGCATCCTTACCTCTATCTTTCTGAAGGCATATTTTTCAAGCTGCCACTTATCTGATTAATCGCTTACCTACTCTGAAACTTGCTTATCAATCATCATTTCAAAAGTTATTTGGTACTGCTCCTAACAGAACCAAATTACGAGTCTTTTGATGGTTGCGGCCATATAAAAATCACAAACTTGTGCATTTTTATTGGTTACTCATCGAACCAAAGTGCCTATGAATGTTATAAACCTGAGTAAAAAAGATTTTCCTCTCTCGTCATGTTTAAGTTATGGAGTCTACCTTCCCAAGTTCCTCGTATCTCTTGCAATCTTCCTCTATCCAAGCCCCACGGAATGATGCAGCAAACACTGCTACCCATTTCACACTACCAGTTGCATCACCTATGAGAAAGCCTTCCCCTTCCACTTCTCCAAATACGGACATAATTGCTTCTTCTCCTCTGCATAGAGACTCTGCCCAATGTGCTGCAGATCCTTCAGCTTCTTCTCCACCATGCCGAACAGACACTCAATTAGAGCAATGTCTCACATGTAAACATCCCATGACTCCATGACCACACGGTCTCAAAATAACATTTATAAACCTAAACGAGCCTTTGCAGCAACCAAACACCCTATTAGTCAGGGAACAAATGGTCATATAACTATGATTTTTTCACTAAAGTCATATCACTTTGTTTTCTCACACAAAAATCATATAACTATGACTTTTTTTCACCAAAGTATATAACTATGTTTTCTCACACAAAAATCATAAAACTTTTACTAACTCACACAAAAATCATAGTGGATACATAGGAGAATTTAACGCTCTTGTTAAGAATGATACATAGGAGCTTGTCCCTTTTCAGCCTCATTTCAATATTATTGGATGTAAGTGGATTTTCAGATAAAGCGAAATGAAGATGGAACCATCAATCGCTATAAAGCACATTTAAACTATACGCAAAAAATAACATCAGACACGCCCATCTCGTATGAGCGTCTACTTCTAGAATAAAAAGGAAAAAACAACCAGATTGACATAAGATTTAAACTCACAACCTCACCACCTCACCTAGAGAGGTACACTCAATAACCATCCAATCATATAATACTTTGAGCATGTGTGCACACACATAGATTTAAATATTTTTTGAAAAAATATAACATTACTGTACATGATTTAGGGCGGGGAGCATGAGTTTACGTGCCCCATGGAACCCCCTAGATACGCCCACCTGGGCCAGGACATCTCACATTTGTAAACTGAAGCAAGCAATTTACGGATACCCCGAACTGAGCGAGTGTATTCGCGCTCTTGGTTTTGTCCGATCCCACAGTGACGCATCTCTGTTCATCTATGTGCTATCCTTTGTTATTTTTTGGTGTATGTTGATGACCTGTTGATTATGGAAAACGCCGATCAGTTTCTGGCAAGACTAATTTCCTCGTGGAACTCAACCCAACAACCTAGGGGCTTTTCCTGTCACAACACAAGTTTATCATGGACATTCTTGACAGATTCAATTTGAGTGGTGCCAAGCATGTTGCCTCTCCTATGTCCACTTTCCTTGAATTGAAATTGAAAGATGGCACTGACTTTGTCAACCCCAAACCTTATCAGCAGTTGGTTGGCTCCTTACAATATTTTAATCTTACTCGCCCTAATATTTCATACAATGTTAACAAGTTGTTTTAGTTTATGCAGAATCCCACCACCACAAACTGGCAGGAATTTAAGCGAGTGTTGGGATATCTTAAGCTACCATTTACCATGGTCTTTATCTCAAACGCGACTCTTCTTTAAATCTTCAAGCCTTTCTGATGTAGATTGGGCAGGAAATTTGGCCTATTGAAACTCCACATCTGCCTATATTGTCTACATTGGCAGCAATCCTATTTCTTGGAGCTCCAAGAAACAAAAAAACTATAGCTCGTACTGCTCCTGAACTTGCTTGGGTCTAACACTTAGTTCATGAATTACGTCAATGTCCATCCTCAACCCCCAACATCTTGTGTGATAATATTGGCACAACTTATGCTTGTGCTAATTCTGTTTTTCACAGCCGCATGAAGCATGTTTTTATTGATTTTCATTTTGTTCGCGACAGGGTTGCCAAGGGTCAACTACGTGTTGCCCATGTATCCACGAAAGACCAATTGGTGGATGCATTGACTAAACTGATATCCAAACAAAGGCTTGAGCTTCTTCAGTCCAAGATCCGCGTATCCTCCGTCTTGCGGGGGAGTGTTAGTGATACTGTAGATACAGAAAATAAAAAGAAATCGAGCAGCAAATCTGCATTCAATCAGAATCTCATTGACTCCTAATTTAGCAACCATATCAAATTAGTGATTGTAATTGCTGTACATATCTCAAATCTCTTGATTTTTGGAATTGTATGAGATTCTCCATTGATTGTAACTGTGTGTATATATATATATATATATATATATATATATATATATATATATATATATATATATATAGTCAGCAGTAATGGAAATCAGAATTCTCATTCTCACGTAGCAAGCTCTTATAGCTAACTCCACTTGGTTGGAAGGGTAAACTATGAGTTATGTCAGGCTTCTCAAATAAGATGAATTTTGATCTACTTGTATTTACCCTATCTATTGCTGAGTGATCTTTTACTGATCTAGGTGCACCTCATGCTTAGACGGTGGTTTTTCTATAACTTGAGTAACTTCCTCAATCAACATTTGGATAGATCATCTTTTTCTTTGAAGCATAATTATGTGTGCTTTATAACTTTTCTACATAATAATAATGCCAATCTATGTTCAATTTCATGTAAAAAGGGTAATCAGGTTCAAGTTATAAGGGTAAACTACCAATTTTACTGCTGGACTTTTAGCCTGCCGAAGTTATTTCTTAACTTTTTCTGGTATTGCACCACCAGCCATTTTATTTCACACATTGCTCTAAATTTTTAAAAAACCACCCGCATTTTATAATGAAAAATAACAGCTATACTATAGGCTCTAAAGGTGTGCTTATACACGGTTGCTGCGAAGGTAAAATAACAAAAATTACGTTACAATACATTAAGTGATAGGCACATTACAGACACAATCATTGAGGCGATTTCCAATCTGGCTGATCACTCTGAATAGATTGAGATTGATCGATCTACATCTATTGGCGTAATCCATAATGCGCTGAATGCTCAGTGAGACAAGCACCAATACTTCCACATTTAGATCGACTGAAAAACAATAATTTTATATTTCCACAATGATCTTCCCCGTGGCATGTCCCTCAAGGCTCTTGGCCCAAGCATCTTGTGCCTTGCTTAGAGGATGCTTGGAGTCAAATACAGTCTTAAGCTTCCCTTCCTTTACCAACCGGACAAGCAACTTCAGTTCCTTATCTCCTTTAGGAATCAAAATCAATGGCAGCAACTGCTTTTTGGAGAAGGTCAGTTTTTTCAATACATAGGTGCACATTGAACTAGGCCCGGGAGTCAGATCAATGACCTTGCCTGTGTCACTCAAATTAGGCTCAAATGTTGACCAGGAAACTCCTCTAGCACAGTGAACCACTACATCATATTTCTGGCCTGATGGACTCTTAAGAGCTGCTCCTTCTGGCGTCGTGTAGTCAAGAACCTCATCTGCTCCCAAACTCTTAACGAATTCAATGTTACGAGCTCCACATGTCCCTGTAACATGTGTATTACCTAGCTTTGCCAATTGAACAGCATAGTGTCCAACACCACCCGAGGCAGCCGTGACAAGAATATTTATACGCGGTCCACTTCCGTCTAGTTTGAGTCCAGCAACATCAACAAGGGCCTTGTGTGCTGTAAGAGCAGCAATTGGAAGGCCTGCACCTTCAGCAGCCGATACCTCTTCTGGCCTTGGAACAGTAAAGCTCTCCTTTGCGACTGCATACTCAGCCAATCCGCCTCCAATCTGTTTTAAAGCACACGAAAAAATTTATGTTTTGTGCATTGACATTTTAAAGAATGTTTTCACTATCAAATTAAGCTGATCTAGAATAATATAGTAACCTGAAAAATAGTGTAATAACTTAAAATACCCGATTAAGACAATGTGAGTTGCTCTGATGGTAAGCACCCTCCACTTCCAACCAAGAGGTTGTGAGTTCGAGTCACCCCAAGAGCAAGGTGGGGAGTTCTTGGAGGGAAGGATGCCGAGGGTCTATTGGAAACGGCCTCTCTACCCCAGGGTAGGGGTAAGGTCTGCGTACACACTACCCTCCCCAGACCCCACTAGTGGGATTATACTGGGTTGTTGTTGTTGTTGTTGT
>AWOL01S0007957.1:282038-382037 GCA_000715115.1 Nicotiana otophora | reverse complement strand
TTGGAAACAGCCTCTCTACCCCAGGGTAGGGGTAAGGTCTGCGTACACACTATCCTCCCCAGACCCCACTAGTGGGATTATACTGGGTTGTTGTTGTTGTTGTTGTAACTTAAAATACCCGATTAAATTGCACTAGTAGTGTAACAATTCTTTACACTTAACTCATCATGTTAAAGCAAAAAAGAAACATCAAGTTGATGAGCGTAAGTAGTTTGGAATAATATATAGCAGCAGACAATTCTTTTTTTGTGACCTAAATGTAACTGTAGAGCCCACCAGCTACAAAAACAATGCAAGGAGATCACGCTGAAAACTCAAAAGGGATGCGAATCGGACTTACAAGTGGATTAAGAAGAGCCACAACTTTGTCACCAGCCTTAAATTTTACAACATTGGGTCCAACTTCTACAACCTCCCCTGCTACATCAGTACCTGCACTTCACAATGTCAGTATTAAAAGTGCATATTTTATTAATAAGCAAGAAGGGCGCCTAGTGGTGTGTCCTCATTTTGTATTCTGAAGAAGAGATTATATGTCATAAATTATTGAACTTACCAGGTATTACGGGAAATTTGCGAGGAATAAAAGGACGAGCCACACCTTTCTGAAATCTCAAGTCTACTGGATTTAAGCTTGCTGCTTCCAACTTTAGCAAGACCTCATCCTTGTCTGGAGTAGGCACTGGAACTTCAACATGCTGCAACAAGCAATACATGTGCATCAATCAAAATTTGGATATTTTCTGTGCATTCGTCACTGTACAAATACTTACACACCCAAATATGTACCCCTTCCGGGGCCCGTATATATTCATGTCATAAAATGGAAATCGAAATTTTTATGCTCGAGTTACTAATAGTATAAAGGGCTTATGGTGAGTTAACAAAGTTTTGATGGAATAATTAAAGTGCGCGCAAGTTGACCGAACATCATCCTGGAAATAATAATAATAATAATCATATATAGGGAGTTTCCATTCAAAAGAAATGGAGAGCAAATACCTTCAAGCCAGCAGCCCCGCCTCCATACGAATCGTACTGGACTGCGCGCATTAGCTTTGTCAAAATCCTCGCCATGATTGCTAATTTTTCATTCAAACTAATTTCACTTCGCCATCCTACTACTTCAGAAGCAGTATTTAAACTGAGATTGGGAACCAACGCATGTTGAAAGGTGGTGCTAGTCAGTGTTTCCTACGAACGCTGAAGCAACTATTCTAAGTTTTCAATTGTTGAAAAGTCGTGCTAGTTAGAGTTTCCTTCTTTCTTACTACTTGCCTAGGTGAATAGTCCTTCTTTATAGTCGTGGCATAACGATTATCACTTGTTAAAAAGCTAGTTTACTGCATTGACTAGTCGAAATATCACTTGTTGCGGTGTTGGAGTTTTGTACCTTGAGTACTAATGATTGCGAAGAGATCATATTATGTAAACAAAATTAACATATTGAGATTGAATAAAGCAGTTGTATTTCATTTATTTCACTGCTAGCGCTGGATCGTTTTTTGCCTATCTGAACAAAAATTGATATTATCCAACTACATATTTATACCGTTTCTAATCAATCTTGTGAGTGATTTAGAAGAAGATCAGGTCGATGGCAAATCCTGTGCAGCTTATTGTATTGTATAAGGATATGTTGAGCCTCTTAACGTGGCCTAGGAATAAACGGTAGTTGAATAAGTGGTACTGTGGTAGAGTTTCGTAGGTTTAAACGCTCCATTGAACCGGGTGGTCCATACCCATCTATATAATATTATAAAGCAGGGACTAGAAACGGTGACCTGGCAATCTCCATGAGCAGAATTCATATTTTTCTTTTTTTAGAATTTTTTGACTTTTTGCCCCTATTTCTCTAATTAATAATTAAGTACCGTTTGGTTAAGTACTGAACAGTCACAACCTTTAAACACATACATTCCATTAATTAGTTTACTTATTTAAATAATATCATCAAAGATAGAATGACAATAGAATTGTAACCTCCATTGACTCCATGCACCCATTTACTTTTTCTTTAACCTCTCCGCCCGATCACCTCTCTGAATATGCTATTAACTACAACCGCATGCAATTTTTTCCCCATTGTTTTCAGAAGTTACCTTTACTGCAAAATCTTCCTCATTTCTACCACTTATGTTACCACAGTAACCTCCCTCTCTTCCAGCTTCTATTCATACCATCGATTCAAACTTAAAACTTAAAAAATTAGGCTGCCTTTTTATACTTAATGATTGATTGAGGATTACAGACTTATAGTACTCCATGAATTAAAATATCGCCATAACGGAATTGTCGAGAAATTATATTCAACGGGATGCGGGGGTTGCAACCATATGACATTGTTAATAGTGATAAGATCGATGCAGAAGAAGATGTAGATCCACATGGAGGATTGTTTGATAGTGAACAAGCTTTATTTCTTACAAGTTACAATTAAAGAAAAACTTGAAAATCAATTACGTATAATTATATCTTAAGGATGAGTAGTTTTTCTCAAGAGTTTCTTCAAATCAAGCAGATATGGATATTACACATTACAAGCTCTGAAGGTGAGTTTTTCTTCTTAAAAATAATATTTATGTTGTGTTATTTATTACAATTAAGGTACTTTCTAGATTGAAATTTATGTTAGGAAACTAATATTGGAAGGCAGGGAAATGTTTGTTTTGGTTATAGTGCTGATAATAGTATAACTAAAACAGAATGAATTTTAGAGTTAGCAAATTGAATAAGAATTTTGATACCATGGGGTTGCAAGAAAAACTTTCTAAGTCTCATGGTTTTGAGAAGTTATCTGCTATTCTATCCCTTTTGCAACGGTCTTGCTGTTATCTATCAAGCACAATGTGAATCTAGAAATACAACTTTATGATTTGACTTTATAGGATTACCATTTTTATGCTATATATATTTTATTAGAAGAAAAAAAAAGGCAAGAAAGAATACTATGGTCTCAACCAATTTCGAAATGGGAACGTGAAGCTTGTGAAGCCTCTCTCACTATATGGTATATTTGTTTAGTTATAATATCTTTCATTGCTTAGTGGCTAAAATGAGAAGTAAAAGCTGTAGAAAGATTCTAAAATACTGTGAAGTTACTATTTTTAACTTTTGAAATGCTGTGAAATTACTATTTTTATTATATAAGTGTATCAATTTATTAAATGTGCTGGTTAATAGTTGTTGCACTTGGCAATTGGCATTCGATTTCTAAATGATGAGAAAAATACGAACAAGATTTTTGTAAAATTCATTTAGCAATGATTAGCTTCCCTTAATTTTTTGGCCTCTTAAACTTCAACGGAAACAATATATAACTGAAAAAATGGCCGAAGCAGCAAGTACGTGCCTCTTCATTTTGCAGCAGAGTTTAAATAAAATCGATTTAACATCCTATTCCAATTTCCATTAAAATTTATAATTAGAACTATTATCATTCATACAATTGATTCTGCTTTTTGATAAGTTTTTCCCTCAAGTTGAGAGAACTGCTCTTTGAAAATTCTGTAGTTATGAAACTACAAAAAAAAGTACTCAATGCTTTATTTGTTTTAATTTGCTTTTCTGTCTGATTGTTTTGTATGTAATTTTTGATTAAGCATTCAATTTTTATTTTTTAAAAGTAATTACACAATTGTCTATGCCCCAGGTTGGGCACCTGAGCCAATAACAACTGTCACTCCTTCTACACGTGTTGAACCTTGGCTATGATTATTTCCTTTATATCAACTAAAAAGTAGAAAAGTTTAGATATAACATGTGAAAGTGGATGGTAGAAAAAGATTATCTAAAGAAAGAAACTATTTTTTTACATTCATAATTGAAAAAATAGTTATCTAATTAGAGTCAAATTGAAAATGATAGCACACATGCCACTTACTGAGAACTAAGTGAAAAATGTTATGTGACTTTTTCCTTCGTTTTACTGCTTGTAGTTTTGGTTATTTTAGAAATTATTTAGATAAGTGTGGAACGATTGAAAATATGTCTATTTTGTTGTGATTTACTATAATTATAGAAGCTTTTTCAGTAAGGCATTATTAATTTATAATACTTTCAAGATTTACTTAAAAGGAGATTTGATTAGTTTAGATATAATTTTTGTAGATAAAAAATAGTTTAAGTGATTGTCATGTTGCTTATTTTTCTATATGGTCTAATTTATAAAATGATCACTTGTTAAATATTTGTTTAATGATCGCGTAAAGCGCGGATAAATTAATTAGTTAGAAAATAAAAGAAAAAGAAAACAAAAGGAAAAGGAAAATGATGGCAAAACAAGTCTTGGACGAAATAGAGACTTGGCAACCAATTTGCACTGCAAATTGCAAGGCGCAAATTGAAATCCAATCTTTTGATCGGTTAATATAGGCGGCCGTTCTTTCTATACAGGGGAGCTTCGTCTCACATTCTAACACACCAATTTCATAGAAACATATCTGAGCGTTAAGGAGCAGTTTAAGGTATTCACAGACTGTGTAATTTATAAGACAAAATAAAGAATTTGAACAATATCATAGTAAAATGTATAATTTTTTTTTAAAAAAAGTGTTATTCTCTTGAGTATGTACTGATTCTTGGAGTATTTACCCGGAACTACAAATATAAAATTTCTCATTATAGTGGATTACTTTGCTCCTCTTGAGCTCATTTTTTTTTTTCCATATTCAAAAGGATTTCTCAAGTTAAAATCCTTGTGTCTTTGTTGTTCTTTTTATTCTTGTTGATTGTTGCATTATGGTGCTACGTTATTATTTTACTGTTATTACCGTGAATATGATTTTTATGGACCGTTATTCCCAACAAGTGGTATTAGAGCGCAAATTCTGCTCATTCACCGAATACCATTCACGGTTGGTAATACCATACTCAATGAAAAATAATATTTGGAGTAAAGTACAAGGTAACAAAATTCAAGAGAGACAGTTTCTCAACATAGCAAACAAAGGACGAGTGATTTGCTCATCCAACAAGGGTTACACAAGATACTAGACGGCGATGCTGAGAAGTCAGAATCCATGAAACCACAAGACTAGAGGACATGAATGAAAAGGTTGCTAATGCAATCCGATGGCACTTATTAGATGATGTTTCCAATAACATCACTAATAAGGAGAGTGCATATGGCATTTGGACTAGCATGTAAAGTCTTTATATATTCAAGACGCTGACAAATAAATTATACTTGAAGAAGTAGTTGTACGTCCTACATATGGGTGAAGGTACAAATTTTCTGTCACATTTAAATATGTTTAACAGACTAATTACGTAACTTGCCAACCTCGGAGTAATGATCGAGGAGGAAGATAAAACTATCTTGCTCCTGAAATCGCTGCCATCCTCCTATGATAATTTGGCAACCACCCTGCATAGTGAAACCACTATTGAGTTAAAGGATGTCAGATTAGTGATTCTATTCAATAAGAAGATGAGGAAGAAGCTTGAAAATCAAGGACATACTTTCATACTAGAAGGTAAAGGCGGGAGTTACCAAAAGGGATCGAGCAATAATGGTGTGGGAAGTCCAAGAATCGATCCAAGTCAAGAGCGAGAAATTTCTACTTCTACGGTCAACCTGGTCACTTCAAAAGAGATTAGGCTTTGTATAGTAGGGGCGCGCCGGACCGCCGACGATCACACCCCAGGTAGAGTTAGTGAGTCATATAATAAGCGACCATTTTGCGCGGTTCGGGGCACTTGAGTCAGCCGCCAGCACCCGACAACGTCTTGACCCCCATCCAATTTCTAGGTCAATTCCCCCTTCGTACTACCAAAAAATGAAATTCTTGCCGAATCCGAGTTTGCTGCTCCAACCATTACCAAACTAATACCTGTTCCGTTTAGTACTTCAGGTTATTAAAAGAGGAAAGCCGGTCTTGCACACTAGGACATGAGTGAACCTAGGCTCTTCAAGACCAGCCTTTCACTCCTAAGAAGTCGGAATAAGGATCAATTGATTGCTGAAATTTCTTAGAAAGGTTGTCTAATGCCTTATCTATGCTAGATTACATCTCACTCTCTTTTGGTCCGAAGTCGATAGGAAGTGAAAGTCGCTGAGGTAAGTTCTAATAGAGCTAGGTTCCGGGTATTCCTACCATTTTTTCTTATAGGTTAATCTTTGAATTCAACATTAAAACACTGGAAGAGAATCTCTATCCTCTTTCCAAAATGACGAGGATTTAGGTCTATTGCTTATGTCCGATTTGCTGAGGCTAGCTGCCCAAATCTAAGAAAGGGAAATGGCGAGAGCATTGGTTAAAAACAAATAACAACAACACAATCACCACAATGCAAAATAATGATATTGTAGTTCTCTTTGCAAATAAGGAAGATAATTGCATGCACTTGGCTGGTCTAAAGACGAAAAAGATCGTTTGATACAGGTAAGTGATCTATTTTGATCTATTTTGCAAACTATTATATCATGCCACACCGGTAAGTGATCTATTTTGAAAGTATATAGAAGGTGATTTTGGCACTGTAAGGATAAGATTTCTCATGGATCTATCCCCGTTTTAGGGTTAACCAAAGAAAAAAAGGTTAGTTACATGAGTTTCAAACTGAAATTTGGCGGATGAATAATCCATTTATTTAGTTTTATCTTTTTTCCCACCTTCAAAAGAATAAATCATAGGCATTTCTACTAGTGTTAAAATTTTATGAAAGGTAACTATCTCGGTTTTATATATAAATTTATACTAGTTACTCAAAAATTATGGGGATTAGTGACATTTATAGGCAGACAAATGGATATAAATGTCCGATGCACATTTGTCCTAAATGACGTATGCCATGTACCCGAATGGCAGATGAACTTGATCTCGAAAAGTGCTTTGATCCGAGATGGATAGACGAGTTATTTTTCAAATTAAAAGTGGAGATTCACTAAGGGATTATTGGTGTCTGCAAAGGAAGTAGCTCGTGGCAGTTATATAAAACAAATGCAGAAATATGCTGAGATGAATTGAATGAGGCTCAATATGATATTTTTGCAAATTTGTGGCAGAGAAAAATGTGTCATATGAGCTAGAAACGATTGCAGATTCTTACCAAAAGATCACTCAAACTCTTTTGCCAAAGGTAAGATAGTAAAATCTTGTAACTATTATTTATTTGGTAAGCAACACATAGTCTCATTTCAAATACCATCCGAAAGAAACTGAATATACTTGATTTGGTATATTTTAATATTTGTGGTCCAACAGAGATAGAATTGGTGGGCGGTCATCATATTTTTTTATTTTTTATTGATGATACTTCACGAAAGCTGTGGGTTTATGTTTTGAAAATATAAGATCAGGTGTTTTAAGCTTTCTAGAAGTTTCACGTTATGGGAGAAGGAATACATGCCGAAAGCTAATAATTTTCCAAACCGACATAGGAGAGTGTAATTCAAGAGAATTTGAAGAGTATTGGTCGAACCAAGGGATCAGAAATAAAAATACAGTTCCTGCAACCCCACAACACAGTAGTGTAGCTGAGAAGATGAATCACGTCGTTGTTGAAAATGTGAGAAGTATGCATAATGGCTAAAATAACTAGGTTATTTATGGGGTGGAGCAGTTTAGACAACATATTACCTGATTAATCGGAGTTCGTCGGTTTCATTAGGGTTTGACATCCGGCAGAGAGTTTGGACCAATACAGAGATATCTTATTCCAATTTGAAGGTGTTTGATTTTAGAGCTATTGCACAGGTACCAAAGGAGTAGAGAACAAAGATGGATGATAAATCTATTCCCTACATATTTATCAGATATGGAGATAAAGGGTTTAGGTACAGATTTTGGAATCCTATAAAGAAGGTCATCAAAAGCAGAGATGTAATCTTCTAAAATGGTAAAGTTGAAACTTCTAGTAATTAATCAGAAAAGGCAAAGTAAAAGAATGGTGTAGTCCCTAGCTCTTTTTCCATTCCTTCTACTTCTAATAATCCCACAAGTACAGAAAGTACAACAAATGAGGTTTCCGAGTAGGGAAAGCGACCCGATGAGGTTATTGAGTGATAAGTAGGGATTTTGACCGCTTATTTTCTCTCTTTTACTTACGTTTTAGCTCAAAAATGCTTAAAGATATTTTCGAGAACTAATAAAATGTGCTTTCTTGCAGGAATATTGGGAAACGATCCAAAGAAGTAAAAATCAACTCAAAAAGGAGTAAAATTGGATGAGAACCAAAACAAAGCACAAAGGGCTACAGTGCGTACCACACAATACTGTGTGCGGTCGCAAACTTTGAAGAGGCACGGATGGAATCCATTCACAGAGTGCGGTCCGTACAATTATTGTGCGGCTGCAGAAGACTAGATTTAGAGACCTCTAATTTTGGGTGCTTGAAGATGTGTGGACCACATCATTATTGTGCGGCCGCAAGATGCCAAAATGCGACAGCACTCAAAAATGTACGGTCCGCAGAGTGAAGCACTGATACAGTCCAAGAGAAAGAGTGTGGCCGCACTCATAAATGTGCGGTCCGCACAATTAGAAGAAGTGGGGCCGCATCGCACTTTTGTACGACCGCAGAAAGCCATACCCACCAGTCAATCTCAAAGTGCGGACCATACACAGCATTGTGCAGTCGCACAACCTTCGCAGGGGTAATTTTGTCAGATATTTTCAGCTGGGTATAAATAGATCTTTTTGTCATAATTAGGTTAAGTTGGGTGCATCTGAACACTCAGAACAGTTTTTATTTACTGTATTGGGAAATTTTGTACTAGTTTAGCATTTAGACATTAGATTTTCTTTCTTTAATCAATCATTACGCATTTTATCTTAGTTTCTTCTTTAATTTCTTCATTGTCTATGAGTAGCTAACCCTTAGCTAGAGTTGTAACCCAACTCTAGTATGGGTACTTAATGGGTGATTGATTTAGGGCTTATTTGTGATTGGGTATATGAATTTTAGCCCAGTTCTTGCTTGAATTTGAGAATTGATGGTTGCAAACATTGATTCATGCCTAATTGACTCAGTCTATACTTGAGAAAGTGAGACTAAGTCTAGAAAAACTTGACTAACAAGAAATTGGGGTGAACTCAAAAAATTAATAGCCACAATTAAAGGGTCGAATTTAGATATAGTAAGACCCGACCTGAGCATTTATCACTTGTTTCGTGAGATACCCATTTGGACTTGAGAAAGCATAATTGGGCAAAATCACTCAAACTACCGAGAGGTATAGAGTGAGTAATTACGTGTGATTTTTATATTGTATCCCGATCAACCAAATATGCCCTAAAGCTATACATCCGTTAGGTAACCGACTAGGCGGAAGTCGCAACCCTAGATCTTTTATAACTTGAAAAATA
Source organism: Nicotiana otophora (assembly GCA_000715115.1). NCBI lineage: Eukaryota > Viridiplantae > Streptophyta > Magnoliopsida > Solanales > Solanaceae > Nicotiana > Nicotiana otophora. The sequence goes on along the minus strand of AWOL01S0007957.1, from coordinate 372,726 downwards.
ACCAAAACCAAAAACATTGTCTCTTAGATTTACAATTACAAGCAATAGCGTAAAAGTAGAAGTAGAAACAACAATTGAAAATGTGGAAGTGTAATTTTAGGTACGTCATACATTCATACTAGGTATATACCTAATCCCACGTCAAGCTCCCTGTGGAATAGACCCCGTCTCACGTTGGGTGTTTATTATTGCATCAACCGCCTCACAACCTAAATTAGTGGTGTGAGTTTGGGCGACATCAATTTTTGGCGCCGTTGTCGGGGAGCTAAAAACAGATTTAGCTATATATTTGGTTTTGTGTGTGACATGTCCTCTTTTCCTTCCAGGTTACTAACCTTTTTGTGAATCGATTATAGGTACCAAAAATATGGCTCTTAACAATGATTCTCTCGGAAACATGCCTTTGGGGGATGTGGACGTGGAAGATGACCCAGTTGAAGAGGTCCCTCTTGAACCTCAAGCAAATAGACGAGGCTGACCGCCTCAAGACAACATTCCCGTTCCTCCCCCAAATCCACCAAGAGTGGCTCCACACCGAGTGTTGCCGAATGATGGGTACGCAAGTGCCATAGTACCGCCCCGCATTAGGGCGGACAACTTCCAAATCACAAATGTTAGGCTTACACTGCTTGAGAAATGGGGATTCTTCACCGGAGCTCCGAATCAAAATGCGTACAAGCACTTGAAAGGACTTGTGAACACTTGCTGGGGTAGTAAATATACCAACGTTTCTGAGGATGCTTTAAGGTTAAGACTATTTCCCTTTTCTCTACGGGGGAAAGCCTTGGACTGGTTAAAAAGATTGCCAAACCATTCTATCCATACATGGGATGAATTGGCGGAAAGTTTCATTGGCAAGTTCTTTTCTCCTAGGCATATGGCTACTCTTAGAGACGAGATTTTAGCATTCAAACAAGAATCCAATGAGCCTTTGCATGAGATATGGGAGAGGTACCGCACTATTGTGAAAGAGTGCCCGAATAATGCCATTACCGAAGCTATGATTCAACAAACCTTCTACAGGGTGATCAATACTATCAATCCATGCATGGTCAACCAACTTGCCGGTGAAAATTTCATGACAACACCATATGCCGAAGCTTGCTAAATCTTAGATGAAATGGCGCATACCTCATCCGCATGGCAAAGTAGAGCAAATGTTCCTCAAGGTGATCCAAATGTGATTCACCTACACAAAGAATTGCACGATCATGGGCAAGCAATTGCCGAGTTGAACACTATAATGAATAAATTGGCCAAAGCTCAACTTCAACAGGTTCAAGGTCCTAAGCAAGTAAATGCAATGGAAGGTGTCAATATGATGGTGAACAAGCGAAGGCAAAAGGGTCAAAGTGCAAAACCGTGTAGAACAATTTATGCAAGATGATAGTGGGTTCGACCAAGACGAATCATATAATGAGCAAGAGGAAGAAGTGCAATATGTGAATAATTACCAAGGGCAAAGGAACAACTCACAAGGCCCGAATCAACAATGGAGATCTCAAGGAAATCAAGGAAATTGGAACAATCAAAACCACCAAGGCAATTGGAGTGGTGGTACCAATAATCAAGGTAATTGGAATAATAACAATAATGAAGGTAATTGGAACAAGGCAACCAAAGCAATTGGGGTGGCAACAATCAAGGATATTAGGGAGGCTACAACCAAGGGGGTTAGAACGGTAACCAAGGGAATCAGGAGCCGGGCTCTCAAAGGCCCCCGATGTATCAACAACCAAACAACCCGCCTCCTTATCCATCTCAAGGTTCTAGTTCTTCCAACAATGAGATGGGACGGATTGAAAATATGTTCAAATAAATGATGACTCTGATGCTCAATTAGCCTCTCACAACACTTCAATCCGCAATTTGGAAGTTCAATTGGGGTAAATCTTGCAAGCTTTAAACACCCGTCCTAAGGGGGCACTACCTAGTGATACGGTGGTGAACCCGAAGGTTAGGAACAACACGGGACATGCCATGGCCGTAACAATAAGGAGTGTAAGAGGTGGAGATGCAACCACCTCAAATCAAAGAAGAATTGTGGATGATGATGTAGCGGTTCAAGAAGATGAGATTCCAAGCAATGTGGTTCAATCTAATGAAGAGGTGAAATTTTATATTGATGAGAGTGCGGAGTATACCAAAGAATAAGTGAACCCGTCTAGGGAACACGTGATTGACATACCAGAACTGGTAGTGCCAAAGGACAAGGCACCAATGCCAAGGCCTCCTCCTCCATACCCTCAAAGGCCCGCCTAGCAAAATAGTGAGAACCAATTATGAAGTTTATTGATATGATGATGAGATTATCCATTAATATGCCATCGGTTGAGGCGTTGGAACAAATGCCTGGTTATGCAAAGTTCATAAAAGATTTGGTGACAAAGAAAAGATCAATGAATTGTGAGACTATCAAGATGACACATCAAGTGAGTGCTATTGTGCACTCAATGGATCCGAAATTGGAAGATCCCGACGCTTTCACAATCCCTTGCACTATTGGAAGCGCCGACTTTGCCAAAGCTCTATGTGATCTAGGGGTGAGTATCAACTTGATGCCCTACTCGGTGTTCATAACTTTTTGAATTGGGCAACCAAGACCCACATCCATGAGGTTACAAATGGTGGATTGTACTATGAAGAGACCATTGGGTATTATTGATGATGTGTTGGTTCGTGTTGATAAGTTTATCCTCCCGGCGGACTTTGTGATCCTTGACTGCGAAGTGGACTATGAGGTGCCTATTATCTTGGTAGACCTTTTCTTGCTACGGGGAAGGACCTTGTTGATGTGGAAGCCGGTGAGCTCCCATTTCGGGTGGGCAATGAAAAGGTGGTTTTCCATGTGTGCAAATCTATGAGGCAACCGAATAGCAGTGAAGTTTGTTCGTTTGTGGACTTAGTCACCGAGGTGATTGTTGATGATGCTAGTGCCATGATGAATGTTGATGATACTTTGGAGGCCGTATTGTTTAATCATGATGATGATGAGAAGGATGACTATGTGGAATGTTTTAATGCATTACAAGGAATAGGGTCGTATACTTATGAACCCCAAAAATTGTCTTTAGATCTTGAGAACCTGAAGACTCCTCCAACAAAGCCCCCGATTGATGAGCCTCCCACTTTAGAGTTAAAGCCATTGCCTTCACATCTCAGGTATGACTTTCTTGGCCCTTGTCCTACTTTACCTGTTATTCTTTCTTCTTACTTGACTAACGTGCAGGTAGATTCTACTTTGGCGGTGCTTCAAAATAGAAAAAAATCTATAGGATGGACACTGGCGGAAATTCGGGGTATAAGCCCCGCCTTTTGCATGTACAAGATTATTTTGGAGGAGGATGCCAAACTCTCCATTGAACATCAAAGAAGGTTAAATGAAGCAAATAAAGAGGTGGTAAAGAAGGAGATCATAAAGTGGTTGGATGCCGGGGTAGTTTACCCCATTTTTGATAGCTCATGGACCTCTCCGATGCAATGTGTCCCAAAGAAGGGGGAATGACTGTGGTCACCAATGACAAGAATGAATTGATTTCTACAAGAACGGTGAGTGGGTGTAGAGTGTGCATGGACTATCGTAAGCTCAACAAAGTCACTCGAAAAGATCATTTTCCGCTTCCATTTCTTGATCAAATGCTTGACAAGTTGGCCGGACGAGCTTTTTATTGTTTCCTTGATGGATATTCCGGCTACAATCAAATTCTAATTGCTCATGAGGACCAAGAAAAGACTACTTTCACTTGTCCCTATGTTACTTTTGCATTCTCACGAATGCCATTTGGGTTATGCAATGAACCGATGACTTTTCAATGGGGTATGATGGCCATCTTCACCAACATAGTGGAGGATATTCTTGAGGTCTTTATGGATGATTTCTCTGTGGTTGGGAATTCCTTCAATGATTTCTTGAACAACTTGGATAAGGTCTTGGCAAGATGTGAGGAGACAAACTTGGTTTTGAATTGGGAGAAATGTCACTTCATGGTAGAAGAAGGCATAGTCCTCGACCACAAAATTTCAAAGCATGGTATTGAGGTCGACGAGGCCAAAGTTGAGGTGATCTCCAAACTCCCTCCCCTACATCCGTGAAGGGAGTGAGGAGTGTTTTGGGTTATGCGGGGTTCTAGCCGATTCATCAAGGACTTTAATAAGGTGGTGAACCCCTTGTGCAAACTTTTGGAGAAGGATGACAAGTTCCATTTCAACGAGGATTGTATGAAGGCATTCCAATTGTTCAAGTTCAAGTTGACTACTACTCCTATTATCACCGCACCGAATTGCAGCTTGCCTTTTGAGCTCATGTGTGATGCAAGTGATGTGGAGATCAGAGAAGTTTTGGGGCAGCATATCAACAAAATCTTCCACCCGGTCTATTATGCTAGTAAGGCCATGAATGATGCCCAAGTAAAATACACAGTGACCGAAAAATAACTTCTTGTTATTGTTTTTGCTATGAAAAAGTTCCGTCCTTACTTGATGGGTACAAAGCTAATTGTTCACACCGACCATGCAGCGCTTCGATATTTGATGAGGAAGAAAGATTCTAAAGCAAGACTAATGCGCTGGGTACTTCTTTTGGAAGAGTTTGATCTAGAGATTCAAGACCGCAAAGGTAGTGAGAACCAAGTGGCGGACCACTTATCTCGTTTGGAGGAGGAGGGGAGGCTATATGATTGCCTTGAGATAAATGGTTCATTCCCCGATGAGCAAATCCTAGCCATTTCTATGACCGGGATGCCATGGTTTGCCAACTTTGCCAATTATATTGTGAGTGGCATTGTACTAAATGAGTTCTCTTCAAACCAAAGGAAGAAGCTCAAACGGGATTGCCTTGACTATTATTGGGATGAGCCTTGTCTCTTCCGGATTAGTACCGATGGTGTGATTCATTGATGTGTACCGGAAGAGGAACAAATGGAAATTCTTGAGGCTTTCGACTCTTCGCCATATGTTGGTCACCATGGTGGATCTAGAACGGCAACAAAAGTGTTGAGTTGTGGATTATATTGGCCTACTCTTTATAAGGACGCTAGCAATCTCGTCAAGCGTTGTGATGAATGTCAAAGGGCCAGTGGGATTTCTAAGAAAACCAAGATGCCCCTTACCGCCATTTTGGAGATTGACATTTTTTATGTGCGGGGCATTGATTTCATGGGTCCGTTCGTGAGATCTTGCGGGAGCACTTACATATTGGTCATTGTGAATTATGTGTCAAAGTGGGTTAAAGCCGTGGCTTTGCCCAACAATAAAGCTCGGAGTGTGGTGTCATTTTTGAAAAAGAACATCTTCACAATGTTTGGTACTCCAAGGGCCATTATTTGTGATGGGGGATCGCACTTTTGCAACAAAGCTTTTGATACCTTACTTAGAAAGTATGGTGTTACTCACAAAGTGTCGACCCCCTATCATCCTCAAGCAAGCGAGAAAGTTGAAGTTTCCAATCGAGAGATCAAGAGTATTTTGTCAAAGACCGTGAATGCCAACCGGACGGATTGGTCAAAAAAACTTGATGATGCTATTTGGGATTATAGGACGGCTTACAAAACACCGATTGGTATGTCTCTGTATCGGTTAGTGTTCAGGAAAGCTTGTCACCTACCGGTGGAACTTGAGCACAAGGCTATGTGAGCATTGAAGAAGCTTAATCTTGAATGTGATGTCACCGCCAACTTAAGGGTGGAACAATTGAATGAGCTTGATGAATTACGGTTCTATGCATATTCAAGTTCGTCCTTATACAAGGACAAGATAAAGTACCTCAATGACAAGTACGTCCGGAACAAGGAGTTCAAAGAAGGCAATCTTGTGCTATTGTTCAATTCTTAGTTGCGGATGTTTCCGAGAAAGTTGAAATCCAAGTGAAGTGATCCATTTGAGGTTGTGCATGTAACACCCTTTGGTGCATTGGACTTGAAGAACAAGAATGATGAAGTGTTTAGAGTTAATGGTCACCGGGTGAAACATTAGCTTGGCAAAGTTGTTGATGGGCACGTTGTGGCATTAATTCATTTCAAGTGATTGATGGTAACCTACATTGTGCCACGACGTTAAATCAGGCGCTTCTTGGGAGGCAACCCATGTGTCTTTTTCTTTTCAGTTTTATTAGATAGGCTTTGTTTTGTGCTAACTAGTTTTGAATTGTATGCAGGAATGGATGTGCATTGCAGGGACTATGTCAAAATTTTTGGCTAAGTGTTGAAAGAGTGCGGACCGCACATTAATGGTGCGAACAACACAATTCTAAAAGCAGCAACAGAAATCACTCTGCGACCGTAAAATTCTATGTGCGATCGCACAACTAGAAGACAAAATTGCAAGTTCTCTGAAGTTAGCCTGTCAAAACTCATAGCCAATCTGCGTCCGCACACAAAATTGTGTAGTCCGCACAAATTGTGCGGTCGCACTCACTTTTATGCGGACCGTAGAGTTGCTTCGAGGTCCAGGTAAAGTTTGGGGTGACTTGGTCAACCTACAAATAGAACCTCGAGACACTATTTATAACTTTACCACTCTGAAGTCTTGAATCCTAAGCAAACACAGTGCACGATCTATTAATTCACAATATTCCTTCATTTCATCAGTGTAGATTCCTACCTGCGTCCTTCATAACTGGTATGTTCATTACATTTTTAGATTTTGAAATTTCTTTTAGTTTTTGTTATTTTGTGGTGTGAGTTTTTAGACCTAAATTGTCAATTGTTAGTCAAGGGTGCTTAAAATTATGTGGGTAGTTTCATATATGTTCATTAGGGACTGGGTAGACTATTAATCATGTTAATTTGTGCATGCCATGTCTACATTGTGAGACATTACATGAACCCTAACTTTACTGTCATAAATGCTCAGATTATGCGGCCGAACACAAATATGTGCGGTCCACAGACCACTTGATTAGGGTAAATGTTACGCTCGCAAAGTGCGGACCGCACTCAAAATTGTGCGATCCGCAGAAAAAATTGTGCAGCTGTATAAACATGTGTGCGGCCGCACTTTTGAACTTCAGAGAATCAGTATTTCAAGAGTGAACTTGTGCGGCCACACTCAAAATTTTGTGGTCCGCAGTAAAATTGTGCGGTCGCATAAAAATGTGTGCGACTGCACTTGTGAACTTCAGAGAATCAATATCTCAGGACTGGACATGTGCGGTCGCACTTAAAATTGTGCGGTTCGCACTTCAGGATGTGCGGCCGCACTCACAATTATGCGGTCTGCACTTCAGGGTGTACGACCACACTTCATAATTTTGCAGTCCGCACTAGACAGTCTGTGGCTGCACTCATTATTGTGCGGTCCGTACTGTCTCCTTTGATGACTGTTGTGCTGCAATCGTTCTATAAATATTTGAAGTGTTTTGAACTCAACTAACTTATGTACCTTGTATTGCAGACAATGGTTAGATCACATGGAGGAGGCGATACATCAAAAGGGAGAGATGAACCCTCCCGAGGCAGAGGAAAGGGCACTCGCCCTCTGTGAGTGCAACCGAAGCCCATTGCCAAAAAGCCGACCACAGGGAGAGGAAGGGCCATAGAGCCCTCAGAATCCAGTTCCTATGCCCCATCCATGGAAGCCTCTGAGGGTCCTTCAATGGAGGTCCAACATGAGGCCCAGTCCTAACCATCCCAGCCCACTGGGCATTTTTAATTGCGAGATGAACCTACATTCAGTTCTTCTGGGGATCTGATGTGGGAAGCTAGGGTTCCGGGTCCTCCTCTACACCTACTCCTATGGCACCAGTACCTATTGATGTCGATGATGATAATGTCACAGATGATGGTAGTGGGGGGGACACTCAAGTGAACGGCCTAGAAAGGCGAAGAAAAAGGACATGTGGGAGGATCAGTTCGTGAGCTTGACAACTTTTAACAGGTTCCGGGAATTGTGGCCCTAGAGGTCGCTCACACTGGAGCGATAATGTTTAATGAAGGATTTGGATATTCAAAATCCAAATGTCCTTAGACAGTTCCACGAGCGCAGGGGGTGGAAATGGTTCACCCACAATGTCATTGATGCAAATAAGCACTTTGTTAGGGAGTTCTACGCCAATGTGGGTCACATCAAGTAGGGGGCGAAAGTGACAAATGTGAGAAATTTGAAAGTCTACTTCGATGCCTGCTCTTTGAACACTTACGTGAGATTCGAAAACGTGGAGGCAGTCCAGTAATTAGAGAAGTTGGCTCTGGGTGACGCAGCTTGCCCGTGGCTAGATGAGATTTTGGCCGCCCGAGGAACATCACCACCATGGATTACGGTAGGGGTTCCTATCCTCCGGGCTACTCTAAAATTTGAAGCTAAAGGGTGGCAAACCTTTATGTGTGGCCTGATTGATCCGAGTTTGAATGAGAATAACCTCTCACTTCCCCGGGCAGTTTTGGTGGCTTCTATTATTGTGTGGTACCCGATCAATGTGCATGCAATCATGTCAACCCACATCACATTGGTGGTCTGAAAAAGTGAAAAGTCTTACCCTTATCCAAACACCCTTACAAAGTATTTTAATGATGCCAAGGTGGAGCCGAGGCCATATGACACAAAAGCAAAGGCCAAGAAGGCTTTCTCATAGTACCACCTGCAGGGTGCTTACAACCCAAAGTTAAGGATAAGATCACTACCACCGTTGATCAGTCCGACAAGCCATCGATGGTGGGTTCTGAGGCTGCTGCTGAGCCATCTATAGCTCTCATGCCTTCCACAGCAACTGGGCATTCCACTGGGACAACTGTCATGCCACCATATTTATCCTCTAGGCCATCAGTTGCAGTACCAGTGCCAGCCTTATTCACTTATTCTCTCACTGCGCTGCGAGTCTCCCAGTCTTTGGGGAGCCTCAACAGCTTGATGCAGACATCCATTTCTAAGCTGTCTGACAACCAGAGGACTATTATGGATACTCTGGTGGCCCACATGGGTGATATTGAGGAGTTGAGCAAGCAGGTGAAGAAGATGAGGAAATCTCAGACTTCAAAGAAAGCAGTGGAGAGTTTGAGCAGGGAGGTGAAGAAGATAGCAGCAACAAGTGATTTTCCCTTTGACCTACTGATGGAGACAGATCCATCAGTACTGGCTGACCCAGAGGCACCATTAGCAGAGGCACCAGCTGGCCAGTCTGACGAGCCAGATCTCACTGCCCCCATTACTGAGGAGATGCTTCAGATGCTCACCAACCCTGTTGTCCCTCAGCCCGGTGATAATGAGATACAATTGGAGGAGACGGAGGGTAGTGATGCTGCCAGTCACCCTGAGACCACATCGGGAGTTTTCTTTACTCTCTATCCTATTTTGTTTTGATATTGCTAAGCATTGAGGACAATGCTTCTTCTTATTCTGGGGGGTGGTCTATTTTGGATGACTGTGATGACATTTGATTACATTTGGGCCTGTAATAACTTTAATACTCTATTTCCTTTATCTTTATTTTTATTTTCTCCCTCATTATGTATATATTTATCCCACTTGTATATATTCTATTCCTCTCGGTTTGTATATTCATTTGCCTTACTTTCCGTATTGTATTTCATAGCTTCTTCATTTTGTTTTCTTAATAGTATAGCTTATTAGTTACTTTAATAGCTTCTTTTTCATTTGTTAGCTTCTTTTTATATTTTAGTGAACAATAAGCCTTTGGTTTTCTTAATGCTACGGTTCTTTCCAAAGGTAGGTCTTGTGTGAACCGGGGGGCTCTTCCCAACGATGGATGGCGTGACAACCTTCTTAAGGGATCGAGTCAGTTTTTGATGATTAGGTAGAAACAAGTAGTATTAATGAATAAATAAGGGTCAAGCATGCTTCACTTGGTACCAACACACTTAACTATGCACTTATGGTTAAAAAGAAGTTTTGTAAAGAAATAGCCCTAGTTAGTGACCTTGACTCTTGTGTTTACTTAGCCAATCATCGGGTGGTTTAGTTGTACCATTAGCGATTTTCAATCTTGAATGCGATTGTTGTGGGCCCTTGACTCTCTTCTCTTTGACAATCCGGTTGTGTGAGAGGTGAGGTATTCTGTTACAAGTCCAAGTACCTATGCGAGTAGTCTACAACTTGCCCCGAATGTGTTTCTAAGCGAAATTCTAAGTTAGCCTGGCTTGAGAAGTGATTGTAGGCTTTCCTTGACCCGTTTTGAAACCTTTCATGGCCCACCAATGATATTATCCTTAGTAAACCCTTTTGACCTAAAACCGTTTTATTCGATAACCACATTACAAGCCTTTACCCGTTTTATAGTGACTCTCTCTTGGCACCCGAACTTTCTTTAACACTCATGTGATTCAAATGGCAAAAACATAAGTTTGGGGGAGAGACGAGGAGTTTAAAGATGGTCTCAAGGAACACAAAAAAAAGAAGAGAAAAGAAATAAAGAAGAGGAAAGGCAAAGAAAAAGAAGGAAAGAACTAAAGAAAAACACAAAAAGAAAGTGAATAATGTGAAAGGGTTGAAAAGATGCAAAAGAAAGCAAACGTTCAAAGCATGGACAACAAAGAAGGAAAGTATGAATAACATGACAAATAAAAAGTGATGTCAAGTCCCTCTAATCTCCCTAAGGGAAAAGCAAATGACTCAAATAGTCGGCAAATTAAGAGCCAAAAAGAGAATATGAAGTGCTAAAGGGGAGATGAACCAATTCCATTCCGATATTTCCCTCCTTAGTCCACAAGCCTTCATTATATGCTGAAAAAGCCCTACGTGATTTCAAGCCGAACGAGGTTTAATTAGTGGTGATCTACATGAGGAGCAAGCATATGGTACTTAGAGTCGGGCTTGTGACATTCTTTTGAGAGTGATGAGCGAATCTTTCTCGAGTCATTGAATTGAATTCTTCATTCATGACTGAGATGAGCTTCCAAAGAGTATAGGAGGAGGAGTTAAGGATCCACAGTGACTTGCATGAAAGTTCGAGCTTCCTTGATGAACAAAGTCAACCCTTGATGCTCAAGCATCATATTAGAGCCATTTGTGCTTTAACATTCAATTCATAGGCTTGTTAATGATTCATGAGCGTGTGAGTAATTGTTGGTCCCGATTGATTTGTGTTTTAATCAACTTAGGCCAGTTGAAATAGCCCTTTTATAGTGGAGGTGGGAAATTGCCTTAATCATTTGAGGACAAGCAAAAGCTTAAGTTTGGGGGAGTTGATAAGTAGGGATTTTTTGACCGCTTATTTGTTCTCTTTTACTTACGTTTTAACTAAAAAATGCTTAAAGGTATTCCCGAGAACTAATGAAATGTGCTTTCTTGCAGGAATATTGGAAAACGAGCCAAAGAAGTAAAACTTAACTCAAAAAGGAGTAAAATTGGACGAGAACCAAAATAAAGCAAAAAGGGCTACAGTGCAGACCACACAATACTGTGTGCGGCCGCAAACTTTGAAGAGACACTGATGGAATCCATTCACAGAGTGCGGTCCGCACAATTATTGTACGGCCACAGAAGACTAGATTCAGATACCTCTAGTTTTGGGTGCTTGAAGATGTGCGGACCGCATCATTATTATGCGGCCGCAAGATGCCAAAATGCGACCGCACTTACAAATGTGCGGTCCGCACTCACAAATGTGCGGTCCACAGAGTGAAGCCCCGATCCAGTCCAAGAGTAATAGTGCGGCCGCACTCAGAAATGTGCGGTCCGCAAAATTAGAAGAAGTGCGACCACATCTCACTTTTGTGCGAACGGAAAAAGCCATACCCACCAGTCAGTCTCAAAGTGCGGACCGCAGACAGAATTGTGCGGTCGCACAACCTTCGCAGTGGAAATTTTGTCAGATATTTTCAGCTGGGTATAAATTGATCTTTTTTTCATTTTTAGGTTAAGTTGGGTGTACCTGAACACTCAGAGCAGTTTTTATTTACTGTATTGGGAAACTTTGTACTAGTTTTGCATTTAAACATTAGATTTTATTTCTTTAATCAATCATTATGCATTTTATCTTAGTTTCTTCTTTAATTTCTTCATTGACCATGAGTAGCTAAACCCTTAACTAGGGTTGTGACCCAACCCTAGTATGGGTATTTTATGGGTGATTGATTTAGGGTTTATTTGTGATTGGGTATATGAATTTTAGCCTACTTCTTGCTTGAATTTGAGAATTGACTGTTGCAAATATTGATTCATGCCTAATTGACTTAGTCTATACTTGAGAAAGTGAGACTACGTCTAGGAAAACTTGGCTAACAAGAAATTGGGGTGAACTCAAGAAATTGATAGCCCCAATTAAAGGGTCGAATCTAGAGATAGTAAGACCCGACTTGAGTATTCATCACTTGTTTCGTGAGATACCCATTTGGACTTGAGAAAGCTGAATTGGGAAAAATCACTCAAACTACCGAGAGGTATAGAGTGAGTGATTACGTATGATTGCTATATTGTATCCCGATCTACCAAATATGCCCTAACGCTATAAATGTGTTAGGTGACCGACTAGGCGAAAGTCGTAACACTAGATCTTTTATAACTTGAAAAACATCCAAAACTAAAAACATTATCTCTTAGCTTTACAATTACAAGTAGCAGCGTAAAAGTAGAAGTAGAAATAACAATTGAAAATACCTAATCCAAAACCAAAAACACGTCATACATTCACACTAGGTATATACCTAATCCCACATCAAGCTCCTTGTGGAATCGAGCCCGCCTCACGTTGGATATTTATTACTGCATCGACCGCCTCGTAACCTAAATTAGTGGTGTGAGTTTGGGCGACATCATTGAGCAAGGGGAGAAACTTGATGATGATTAAAAGTAAATGGAGTACCCTACTCAGAAAGAAGAAGAACCTCAACATCTGAGGAGATTAGAAAGGCAAAGGGTAGATTGGTCTAAGTACACTTCCTCAGACTATGCCTTCATCAGTGATGAGGGGGAGCCAAAATGTCTTAAGGAGATGTTGTCCTATACAGAAAAGAACCAACGAATTAAAGCCATGCATGAAGAGATGAACTTCAGCCAAAACAATAACACGTACAAGCTGGTTGAACATTCAAAAGGTAAAGACCACTCAAGTGCAAGTGGGTATCTAAACTCAAAAAAATAAAACTAGCAAGCTTGTCAGATATAAAGCTCGATTAGTGGTAAAAGGCTTTGAATAGAAGAAAGGTATTGATTTCGACGAAAGTTTCTCACCTATTTTCAAAATATTGTCAAACTTTTCTCTCTCTCTCTCTCTCTCTCTCTCTCACACACACACACACACACACACACACATATATATATATATATATATATATAGAGAGAGAGAGAGAGAGAACGCAACAGTAGGATTTAAAGTTGTCTGAAAAGAAATACATTGTGTGCAAATTGAATAAAAGTCTTTATGGGTTGAAGCAAGCACCAAGGCAGTGGTATAAGACGTTTGGCTTGTTCATAAAAAAATAATCTTACACAAAGATCTATTCAAATCCATATGTATTTTTAAAAGATTTTCTGATAACAATTTTATCATTTTGTTATTATATGTAGATGATATGATAATTATAGGACAAGACATGAGCTGATTGCCAAGTTGAAGGGAGAATTGTCCAAGTTATCCAACATGAAGTACTTAGGCCCACATAACATATTCTGAGAATGAGATTATTCTGGATAGAACACGAAGAAAGTTGTGATTATCTCATGAGAAATACATCGAACATGTAACGCTTTGCTATGAAGAATGTTAAAACAATTAGTACACCTCTTGCTAGTCATCTAAAGTTGATCAAGAAAATGCGTCCTACAACAAAGGAGGAGAAACACAACAGGGCTAAAATTCTCTATTCCAAGCTTTGTCACACCCCGAACCTAGGCCTGGACGTAACACGGCACCCGGAGCCTGACTATATGTGGCCGAGCGAACCAACTGACTAGTTGAATCAACATGTGATATTATAACTTATTGAATGCAGAAGATAAACTAACATATGATGATATACTGAAATTTTGAATGATATAAATCAAGTGCGGAAACACTAATATAAGTCTGAAACATATATGTAGCCAATATTGCTTAGCATGAAAAGACTGCGGCTCTGTCTAACTGATATTCTAGTCTATGAAGCCTCTAATGAAGTACTGAAATACGGACTGTTTGAAAATACTAAAAGACTGTAAGGTAATGGTAATGCCCCGGAAGAACTGGGGCTCACCAAATAGCTGGTACGAGAATCCTAGCCCTCTGAATTGGCAACTTATAAATTGTTACTTGCATCGTGATATGTAGGCCTCGGGCAAAAGGGACGTCAGTACATTGAATTGCACTGGTATGTAAAATAACTGAAAGAAAGAAGTGTAAATACTAAATCCGAAACTGAACTGATAACTGATAACTGATAACTAATAACTGAAATGATAACTGATATTTGATAACTGAATTGAACAAAGGAAGTAAGGATATGAATACTCCCTCTTCGTAATGATGAACCATGAACCTCATGTTTATCTGAATAAATAAAGTGCGGCCTCATGACCAATATATATATACACACAAACTGCGGTATTGGGCCCAAGTATACATATACATAACTGCGGCCTCAGGCCCAAAGATGCATAACGCATAAAATGCGGCCTCAAGCCCAAAGATACATCAAGCATAAACTGCGGCCTTAGGCCCAAAGATGCATAAAACATAAATTGCAGCCTCAGCCCCAAATGCAGATGTTCAATATTCAAGGATTTAAAATCAGGAACTAAGAATCATACTGTAATACATGATACTGAAATACTGAACCATACTGGGTTACATGATACTAGAATACTGAATAGAACTAGACAGAGACATGTATTCATGAACTGATTATGAGAACTGAAGCTTCAATTGTTTATGACAAGCTGAGTAATCTAGACTGAGACTCGTGGGAATCAAACACAAGTCTATATTGATTACGCACTGAGATCACAATGTTCATAATAAAAGTCATAAATGAATTACGAAGCTAGAGAATAGGAGTTTTACAACTATTCAAGGAACTAAGCTTAATTATATTTCTGAGGCAATTAGTAACGTTGTAAAAGAAACGTAGTGTAGGGAGAAACATTAACATTTCTAAACATAGAGATTTAGCCTCACATATCTTCACTTCTATTGAGCGTAATACAACATTCACCAACCCTTTCAACTTTAATCTATAGCAGTATGAGTCAAAGGGATACCATATTAGCAATAATACTCATGTTTTGGTCACTTAGGTATTTTATCAAACACTTGGTGGTTATAAAGCCTCATAACCTATATTAATGGTGTCTCTACACCTAACAACCCATTATCTTACTCCTATATAATTCTAAAATCTCAAATTGCTATAATCAATATCATTCTTCATCACCCATAAGATAAACAACACCATTAATCAATATTCAACAATCAACAACCTAAACTTATAACCGTTCATGCTTTTCTATCAAAACCATCAACTCATATCTCATGAACTTAGAATCTATAATAATTAATCCACTGCTATAATCAATTAGAGGGTGAAAATATTACCTTTTTGACATTCAATCCACTTGAATTAGAGTTCTAGAATTTCTTTTCTAAACAATAATGTCTAAATCGAATATCTAATGATTTGAAGGGTTCACCCATGTTAATAAGGTGTTGTAGAATTGCAATTAACTTAAAATCATAATTAGAACTTATACCTTGGATTGTGGAGGGTTCTTGGAGGAAGTTAGGTTCTTGAGAGCTTCCCTTTCTAGGGAAAGGTTTCGTGTTTTGGGGTGTGGGGATGAGATATGGATTTTAAAACGACCCCTGGGTGCGCTCCCATGTAGATGAAGGCTCAAACGTGCAGCTGAACACACAGCAAGGGCAGTAGCACTGCCACAAGTGCGCGGCCGCGCACGGGACTAGCTGGGAGTGCACCTGAGTGTGCATACTGCATATTGTTGAGTACAACGTGCATAACTTTTCGCAAAAAGATCCTTCAGGCTCTACACTATATCATTGGAAAGTTATTTCAAAGGGCTACAACTTTACTGTTTTATGTTTTCCCAAATTCCTAACAGTAATGCATGAAATCAGGCTTAAAGACAGATATTTTATAAATTAGTCGATTCTATCGAATCTTATGCACCTCACTCTCCGTCTTGATTCCAAACCAACTATTTCCACCCATACTCATCCCGATAGGAATTCACATGTCTAAAATATCAAATAAATACTATTTAACACATCCACACCTACTCCAAATTTATAGAGTGTTACATTATCTCCCCCTTGGAATCATTAGTCCTCGAATGATTGTCCTGATTGTAACTACGACTAACTTTGGACCTTAAATGGGTTTGATGGAAACATGTGAACACTAAACTGTCATGAACACATGCATACTAAACTGAATGAATACATTATTATTAAACTGTTGAGATACTGAACTGAATAGGTACTGAACTGAATGACTACCAAAACTGACTGAAACTGAGTTGAATGAATACTGAATAACATGGAGATTATAATATAAGGTCTAAATGAAAAGGTTAGTGTAAGGCCCCGTAAGATTTCGCAAAGGAAAAATAATGTTTCGTGGTGCCGAACTAGGCTTACATGTTTGAGGATTGTATAGCTCGGACTTTTTTAGTTGAACAATGCACTGGAAAGTAAAGGAAAAAAACTTTGAGCAGAAGAAATACACTTCTGCGGCCCACTATGCAGTCGCAGAGTTACTCTGCGGGCCGCTTAATGGTCGCAGAGTGAGACAGTGTTTTGGGCCATTTTTGATGTCATTTTCACGGCCCATTATGCGACCGCAAAACCATTCTGCGGGCCGCACTCTAATCGCATATCCATCTTTGAGATTTTTCGGAGGGAGGTTTTGCGGCGCATAATGCGAACGCAGAACACATCTACGGGCTGCATAATGACCATAAACTGAGTCAGATTTGCCTAGTTCTGGAGGGAAATTATGTTGCCTATTCTGCGAAATGCATAAGCATTATGCGGTCACATATGCGGCTGCATACTCTATTCCGGAGCTACACTTTTGGGTTTTTATAACCCGACCCTACGTCGTTAAATAGACGATTTGTACTACTTTTGAGCTAAAATCTAATATTTTGAGGGTGAGAGAGTGCCCTAGAGTGTGAGAGTGATCTTCAACAATATTGTCTTCAATTCTTGCTTGAATCTTTGAAGATTAACAAGGAAAACTCACTAGGTCTTCATCCTAAAGGTAGATTCTACACCCTAGCCCTTAATTTCGAAATTTATTTAAGAATGGGTAATTAGCAAGACAATTCTTGGGTATGGGAGTTGTTTATTTTGCATGCATATATTATCAAAGGGTGTAGGAAGATTGTAAGCTAAAAGTGGTAAAGAGTGGGTTGTGGGATGATGGAATATTTCACAAAAGGGTCTTAAAAACATTAATGCACAGCTAGTATTTGATAATGCCCTCAAATGAGCTAGAATCATGACCATCTTCCTAAGTTTGGTCCAACTTGTTATATTTATAAAATAGATCGAAGTTGCTAAGAATCCCAGAACATTTTAGAGTTTAAAGGAAGCTCAATTGAGGTATGTTAGCTAAATTCCCTTCTTCTTAGAATCGAACCCCACGTTATTCATGTAATTGGTGTATGTCCTAAATTGATCATAATAAAATTGGCTATTCCGAATGTGTTTGTGTTGAAGGATATATGCTCAATATGTATTGTAAAGGCTTCATCATATCACCTTACCATTGAGGATGTGTTAAAATATGAAATATATGATAAAAATATTAAGACTTCAAGTCAAGATCGAAATAAAGTTTGTTATGCCAAATTGTATGAAAAGCCTCTATGTCCCTAAGATTCCCAAATTGCTCATATATGAATTTAATGTCTTGAATGGGAAGCCTTATTATTGTTGATAATGATAATGATGTTTGAATGTGGAAAGGGGAACTGGAATTATGAAATACGGCCAAGTGCCAAGAATGACTTTATAATTGTGGCCACTAGTGCCAATGAATCGAAAGAACATAAAAGAAGTATGATGTGAGATGATTGACTGAGAAAGGTAATGTCTCGGGTGAGACGGCCTAGCCGATCGGGCCGTGATCGGATGCCATGCCGCACACATGGTGGAGACTGTGCTGGAAAGTATAATGAAATTGTGGTTATGGTTGATGTCTCAAATGAGACGACCTAGCTGACCGGGTCGTGATCGGACTCCATGTAAGAATACGGTAGTATTGTGAATTATGGTATATCTGCACTAAAGATCACCCAACCTAATAACATGGAAATTGACTTGAAAACTTATGTGATCCTTAACTTGACGTTTTAGTATTATTTGAAGCTCTTATTGAATTCTTGAAGGTTCCCCCTTGTATTATTATTCATTCTATTGAGATGGTTTTTAGTTTTACATACTAGTACTATTCGATAGTACTAACGTCCCTTTTGCCGGGGGCGATGCATATTTAAATGGATGCAGGTGGCTCCATAACAGGAAGTGTTGATCAGCGATAGTGGTACATTCTCTTCCCAGCAGACTTGTCAAACCCCACTTCATCCCGGGGTCACGTATTGTATATTTTGTTCATATTATTATTACATCAAGAGGTATAGCCGGGGCCTTATTTCCGACACTATCATAACACTCTTTTGTATCTTTTAGAGACTTTGTAGATACTATGTGGGTTGTACATGGGTGCTAGAAAAGTCAAACAAGTTATGTTGTGTTTTGATCACTTGTTCCACTTAAACTATAAGAATGTGTATTTTGAGACTTAAAAGTGAAGCAACTAATGAAATGATTTAGTATTGTGTATATGATTTCCCTACTGTCTAATTAACAAATTATGTCTTCTCTTGATCCTGGGTGCATTGGGTAGAAAACGTCTAACAAGCTTGCTTGACCGGGTTTACTCGATTGGGCGTCGGTCGCGCTTTTTGAGTTTGGGGCGTGATAGTTAGTTACCTTCAACTTTTCTCCAAAACCCCCACCAGATAACAGAGCATAACACAAGCCTCACATGGCATCATAATATGTATAAGATAAAATATATATACGTGAACACTGAACTGGCACGAATACTTTTTGTACTGAACTGACATCAATATCTGAGTACTAAGCTCGCATGAATATCTGAGAACTGGACTGACATGAGTATCTTAGT
This sequence comes from Nicotiana otophora, assembly GCA_000715115.1. NCBI lineage: Eukaryota > Viridiplantae > Streptophyta > Magnoliopsida > Solanales > Solanaceae > Nicotiana > Nicotiana otophora. The sequence goes on along the minus strand of AWOL01S0007957.1, from coordinate 353,650 downwards.
ACTGAACTAACATGAGTATCTGAGTACTGAACTGACATGAATATTCGAATATTGAAAACTTGAATGTTATAACATGACACGTGAAATACTGTGTGTACATTCACCAATTTTGGTGGGAACTCTAACTCATAAGTTACTTTTCCAATCCTCCGTAGAATCCTATATGGCCTGATGTATCTGGGACTGAGCTTTCCTTTCTTCGCAAATCTTATAACACCTTTCATAGGCAAAACTTTCAGAAACACCCAATCATCAACCTGGAACTCTATGTCTCTATGCCGCACGTCCAAATGAGACTTTTGGTAACTCTGAGCCATCTTCAAATGCTCTTGAATCAACTTGACATTATCCATAGCCTGATAGACCAAATATGGTCCTAACAACTCTGCTTCCCCAACTTTGAACCAATCAATTGGCTACTACACCTTCACGCATACAAAGCTTCGTACAGTGCCATCTTGATAGTAGAATGGTAGCTGTCATTATAAGCAAACTCAATAAGAGATATGTGATCATCCCTATTACCTTTAAAATCAAGGACATATCCTCAAGTGTCTAAATAGTGCGCTCTACCTGGACATCTGTCTGAGGATGAAAAAATATGCTGAGGTTTACTCTTGTGCTTAATCCTTTATGAAAAGACTTCTAAAAATTCGTTGTAAATTGAGCACCACGATCTGAAATGATGGACAACGGAGTCCCATGTAATTGGATGATTTCCTGAATGTACAACTTGGCATAATCGTCTCCTGAATGTGTGGTCTGTATAGGCAAGAAGTGCGCTGAACTTGGTAGGCCGATCTACAATCACCCAATCACATAATACTTTCAAACTGAACGAGATAATCCTGTTATACAGTCCATATTTACCATCTCCACTCAAGAATTTGTGTATTATATGGTAAAACACTAGCTTTCTACTGCTCGACTTTCATTTGCTGACAATTCGGACACTTGGCTACAAAGTTTGCGACGTTCTTTTTCATGTTGTTCCACCAATAAATCTCCTTGAGATTATGATACATCTTTGGGGAACCTGGGTGGATAGAATACCTAGAATTATGGGCTTCTAACATGATCATCCTCTCTAAGTCTATCTATGTCTGGAATACACAGTCCTTCTTGGTATCTCAAACTACTATCATCTCCCCTTGTACAAAAACCATCATCTTATGCTTGTGAATCCCCTCTTTTAGCAGCAACAAGTAGGGATCATCAAACTGTTTCTCCTTCACTTTGGCTACTAAGGAGGAACAAGTCCTGCTCTGGATAACAAGTCCACCATCGGAGTCCGAGAGTCGAACTCCTAGCTTCGCTAAGCGGTGACTTCTTTCACCATAGTTCTATTGTCTACCTCAATCATGAGCTATACTTCCCAGATTTGATTATATTTTTAAGGCACTTCCTGAAAACACAAATAGTATTGATGTGAGCTATGTCTCTAACCATTACTTGGAAGATTAGAGTCTCGTATAATGGAACTACCCCCGTGACAAATAACTGGGCATGATTTTATAGTTTTTTATATCCCATGCTAGACAAGAGTGGGCTGCTCTAGTGGTGAGCACCCTCCACTTCCAACCAAGAGGTTGTGAGTTGGAGTAATCCCAAGAGCACGGTGGGGAGTTCTTGGAGTGAGGAAGCCGAGGGTATATCGGAAATAGCCTCTCTACCCCAGGGTAGGGGTAAGGTCTGCGTGCACACCACCCTCTCTAGACCCCACTAGTGGGATTATACTGGATTGTTATTGTTGTTGTTGTTGTTGTTTTATATCCCATGCTAACTATGAAGGTTTCAAATATCCAACTGCACTTATTGACGGTTTTCACATCTCCTCCTTAGACCAAAGGTTAAGGTCTTGTACTTTCGAATTCTTCTCTTTTATTGGGATCCGGACAACTTTCATTTTCTTCTGCAATTCTTGGCACTTTACATGAATGACGACTTATCTTCTGACTTACTTCTGAGCAATCTTTCTTACTAGAAAAAATTAAATTACTACCATAAACTGAAAGCTAGTGTATTCACAAATATCATACACAATCTTAATAATTTAACTCTTCTCACACTGACAATCTTGGGGAAACCCTTTTTCGATAACTTTTAAAGGCTATGCTTCTGTAGCTTGCTCTCTTACTGGCTAGCTGATTATTTTTCCACTGTCACTATACTTCGGGTTTAAGTTAAAATCTTTGGGTTCTAACATGTGTTTGGTATTTCAAATTGTTACCCATTGACTAGTGTTAGCCTGGTTAAGTAAATCAAATCATACCTGTACTAGCTTTGCTGGACTTTCTAATTCACTATATCTACACAAAACTTACTTACTATTCTTTTACTAACCACATGTTAGCATCATGTTTTCTTGTTCTGCTCTGAATAACTAAAGTGAAGCATACAATTATTCTTAACTTCCCTCACCATCTGACCATATTCTACGGCCGCATACTTTGTTTTTACTCTGTACATGGATCACATGTAGGGAAATTTTACCTGTCTTAAACGAAATTGGAATATCTAACCCCAAGCTTTCTATACACTTCAAAATCATATCAAGAATATAAACGTCCGGGTTAAACACTTAGTCACATAACCTAAGGGGGAACTGTCATATCCTTTATCTCACAATAATAGTTGCTTCTTATAGTAACTTACTAACGTGGTACTTTCTCGTTCTGACTTGAATAAATGTGAACAACTTAAAATCATTCCCTGAAATTCAATATTGGCTGATCTTGGTTCTTATTTCTTATATCATATCTTCTTTGTCATATGCATGAGTCGTACGAAAAATACATCCTTCGTAATAACAAACGTTTCTGACTTCTAGGTATTTTCCGCTTAGGCTTTTTTTTGTCCAAACTATAGTTATCAATTATATGCCCGTTGTGGTTAAATTCATAACCAGTTACACTGTGGGGTCTAACATTTGAACTATGGCCATCCAACTTGTGGCTCCATTTCTAAGAATTAAAATAAAATTGTTCTGTGAGGTAAAACATATACAGATACACTACCATACACAAACTTGTCCTTTACATATTCCATCATCTGATAAATCACTTCCTGCACCATCCGATGAGTCTTGGGTCTTAATCCTGACTTAAAACATGCAAAGATTTTACTATAATCATTGTTACTTACATTTTCCTTTAGCACCCATATACATCATTGTATACTCACAAGTCACCAAAATTTGGATACACTAAAAATTGGAGATTTGGTAACTAAATAACTGAATATTGGCTAACTGAATAATCATAAATCTGCTAACTGAGAGACTGTAAATTAGTTACTGAGGCAAACTGATAACCATAAAACATTATAACTACTTTGGTACTTTCTGATAAGGTTATGGTTTAATCTATACTACTATCCATTGCATCTCACTTTCAACATCCTCTCAAGTCTTATTTGTTACAAACCTGTACTCTATAATTATACCCCAATGGCAATCATCATCTCTAGAACCTTGGATTTTTCCTGCTTGTCGCTTGCGCATTCGATACGCCTGTAATTTGATTGAAAGAGAAGGTTACCTATTGCTCTAAGCTTCAAGGCATGATCTACAGTAGAAAGAAATGAGATAATCCTGAATGTCTTGGTAGTTAACCATTTGTATGAATGGCCGGCACATACATATAAAGGAAAGGAATTTTTACATTCCTATATACTATTTGAAACTTTATTACCCTCCCTACTTAAGTTTCAATTTAATTACATACTATATACAATTTATCAATTATATACACTTTAGGAATTAAATGAGTATCCCTTTATATTAGGAATCAATTATTCCCCATACTTATTCTCTCTCCCTCATGCGCTCTCTCTCTCTCTCATGTGCTCTCTCTCTCTCTATCTCTATGTCCCTCTCTATCTCTCAATCCCTAATTCCTGTAATGTAGAGCAAAGGGAAAGAGAGCAACAATTCCATGATTATTGAAATACCAGTAATGTAGAGTTAAAGGTGTTGCACAATTAGTATTCAAATTACAGTAATGTCGCACAATTAGTGTTCAAATTGAAATTGTCAATCAATAAATTTTGAAGATGTTTGACTCCCCATCATTGACAGCCATTAAAAAGCTTTGAAGCTTTGATTTCGAATTTGGGTTTTCAAAAATAATTATTTGTTTGGATTGGGTGTTGTTGGAAACAATTGGGAATATTATTTGGAGTGAGTATCTCAATTTTGAGGGTGTTTTAATAAAGATTAGACTTGATTTTGGCTGAATTTCATATTGAAACAAGAAGAAGAAGAAGAAGAAGAAGAAGAAGAAGAAGAAGAAGAAGAAGAAGAAGAAGAAGAAGAAGAAGAAGACATGCTTTACATTATACTTACAAAATTGTAGTAAAGTTGTAGTAAAATTGTAGAAGAAGAAGAAGAAGAAGAAGAAGAAGAAGAAGAAGAAGAAGAAGAAAAAGAAGAAGAAGACATGCCATACATTATACTTACAAAATTATAGTAAAGTTGTAGTAAAATTGTAGGTAAATTATATTTTGTTATTTATATATTTTTTAAAAATTTAAATATTGTATGAAAGTGGAACAATATTGTATAAAAGTTTTATAAAAATTATATTTAAGTTGTATGATATTGTAGTTGTATATAACTGGGTAAAAATAATGTATGAAAGTTGTAGATAAATTGTATAATATATAATTAGCTGTATGAAATTTATTTTTACTATGTATAAATCAGATACAAAATATACAAAAGACATATTATATAAAATTGGCATAAAAATTGTATTTAAGTTGTATGATATTGTAGTTGTATTTAACTATATAGAAATAATGTATAAAAGTTGTATAATATATAACTAGTTGTATGAAATTTAGTTTTACTATGTATAAATCAAATACAAAATATACAAAACACATATTGTATAAAATTTGTATAAAAATTGTATTAAGTTGTATGATATTGTAGTTTTATTTAACTGTGTAGAAATAATGTATGAAAGTTGTAGATACGTTATAGATTAGTTGTAGAAATATCGTGTAGGTTTGATTTCAATTGTCTACATGAATACCATATTGAATAGTGTGACTGATAATTTTAGTAATTATTTAATTATACACGATTAACACCACGAGAAAAGGTTGTGTTGCATGATTGCCTTGAGACAATAGACGAGACTCTCGACGAACTCCACACGGCCATAGACGACCTCGAGCTATATCCCAATAAATAATCTCTCAGAGAACATGAAGATGACCTAAAAACTCTAATAAGTTCCGCAATTAGTAACCAAGAGACTTGCCTTGAAGGTTTTTCTCACGAGGACGCCGATAAAAAAGTTCGCAAAGCTTTGCTGAAAGGTCAAAAGCACATAGAAAGAATATGCAGTAATCCATTGAAGATGATCACATGGAGTCAGGATGCCACATCCAGTTTAGGTTCCTCAAAACCGTATATTAAGGCGGAAGAAAAATAAGGAAAGAGAAAAGGAGAAAAAAAAAGGAATATGGTGTAATTAAATCCCTTGATTGAAGGCACTAATAATGGATTCAGAGCCTTTTAAGGTGGAATGTATATATTTTGTAGATAAAACTTGTTTAGGTCGGGTAATTAACTAAACATGGACATTTTTGGTAATAAAGTTTCAAATAGTGTATAAGAACGAAAGAATCCCTAAAGGGAACTCCACTAGTGCTATGATACCAAACTTTGTCATGCCCCGAACCTAGGCCTGGATGTAACACGACACCCGAAGCCAGATTATATGTGACCGAGCGAACCAACTGACTAGCTAAAACAACATGTGGTATCATAACATACTGAATACGGAAGATAAACTTACACATGTTGATACACTAAAAGTCTTAATGATATAAATCAAGTGCGGAAACATTAATATATGTCTGAAATATATCTGTAGCCAACATTGCTTAACATGAAAAGCATGCGACTTTGTCTAACTGTTACTCTAGTCTATGAAGCCTCTAATGAAGTACTGAAAACACTAACTGTCTGAAAATACTAAAAGTCTGTAAAATAATGGTAATGCCCTGAAAGAACTGGGGCTCACCAAATAGCTGGCACGAGAAACCTAGCGCTCTTAATCGACAACCTGTAAATCATTACCTGCATCACAAGATGTAGGCCCCGGGAAAAAAGGACGTCAGTATATTTTAATTGCACTGATATGTAAAACAACTGAAAGAAAGAATTGTAAATACTTGTAAGTATCTAAATTATATTGAATTTAAATTCAATAAAATAATTTGGACTATATTTTAAATTCAAGATATATTAGTCCAAATAAATTTATTGGGCTAATATAATTATATAAGTCCGATATAGATGGACTTAATAAATTAGTCCAAGTTTATTGGGCTAAAGTGATGAGCCCACTTCATTAAGCCTAAGATGAGATCTTCCTAGAGGCCTAGTTTGGTGCCACGTGTCAAATGATGTGACATGCCAAGTCAAACAGAAGAGCCAATAGGATTGTGCCACGTGTCAAAATGACAAGGCATGCCAAGTCAGATTAAAAGGCCAATGAAATCACGCCATGTGTGCAAGTGACATATTCTGACCAATCAAACGGAGCCTTGTCTCTCTTCAATCTGATTGGTCGGAAAGAGTTTGTTCTCATCACAACTCTTCCTTCCCACGACTATAAATAAGGGTCTTCATAACCCAAAAAAAGACACCACAAGTTATAACAAGAAGCAAGAGGGAGCTTGAGGATCAAACACTGCAAATTTCTCTAAAAGCTACAAGCATTCAAGTGTTCTAAGGATTAAAATATCAAGACGAAGATTCAAGAACAAGCTGCAAGCCCTTGGATTAAAAATACGTCAAGATCAAAATTAGGCCTCAAGAACTTAGATTAAAATAAATTAAAATTCAATATTGAGCTCGAAGGCTCTTTTATTTACTGTTGAAAAGTAGAATCAGAGGAACCATAGAGATTGTAACACTCAATTATTTGAAATAAAATACTACGATTGTTGCGATATTTTCGGTCTTGATTTTATTTTCTCGACGCAATTTGTTGTCTACAAATTCTGGCACGCCCAGTAGGACAATCTCTACCTCTCATCTCAACTTTTCAATCATCAAAGTTCAATAACATTGAAATGGCTTCAAAGAAAATCAACTCCAGTTCAACTTCCACCAAGGTTGCTAATTCCAGGTTCTATGCTGATGTGGAAAGCATCCTCGATGTTACCTTTGGAAGCTTTGGACCAGTTAGAGGAGCAAAGTAAGCTCGTTAGGACAACAAGAACGCCAAGTGCCATCCGCATCAACCCCCATTTTCGGATCTTCATCCTCAAAAGGAGCAAGATCTTCCACAAACGTACCCGAAGGAGGAAGCGATGTTGCTGAAAAGATCAAGAAAACTCTTCATCTGCTTGACCTCTCCGGATCCAAGAACTCGGCTGTGAAGGAAGATGATGATGCTTCAAGTGATGGATCCTCCCCACTTACACTGTGTAGTGTGATCCATTCAAGAATAAATATGTGTGACAATCCATGCTACTCCTCATCATCTACAACAATTATGGAAGCCATGGTGACAAACACTTCATCTGTGGAAGAGCAATTGGCGAACTTGATGGAAGCAATCGCTGGCTTGACCAAGTGCATGCAAAATCAAGATGCTAGAATTGACAAGCTAACAGACAGGGTGGGAATCTTGATGGAAGAAGAATTCACCCATGCACATGGCAAGTTCCCGAAATTTCCAGAGATTAATTCTCCCCCGATACGAGTAGCATCCTCTAAGGATATCCCTGTCTCATCTGAAGGGATGATTCCCATCGATCAACTGAAGGAGTTCATTGAAGGAACTACTAAGAATAAATATGAAGTTGCTTCCAAGTCCTCCCTTACATACGCAAAGCCGTACACTGAAGGATCTATATGTTGAAGATGCATGTTGTCTATCAACCTCCAAAGTTTCAACAGTTTGCTGGTAAAGGAAATCCAAAGCAACATGTGGCGCACTTCGTTGAGACATGCAACAATGCTGGGACTTATGGAGATTACCTTGTCAAACAGTTTGTCCGCTCGCTAAAAGGAACTGCTTTTGATTGGTATACAGACCTCAAGACGGGATCTATTGTATAGTTGGGATCAACTAGAGCAAGAGTTCCTCAATCACTTTTATAGCACAAGGCGCACTGTGAGCATGGTGGAACTCACAAATACTGGTCAACAGAAGGGTGAACTAGTTATCTACTTTATCAATCGTTGGAGGAACGCAAGTCTCAATTGTAAAGATAGGCTTAGTGAAGCTTCTGGCATAGAAATGTGCATCCAAGGAATGCATTGGGGATTGCACTACATATTGCAAGGTATCAATCCTTCCACATTTGAAGAACTTTCAACTCGTGCCCATGACATGGAATTGAGCATGGCCTCCACTGGAAATGAAAGGCTGCCCATCTATGAACCTCATAAAGGGAACGAAAAGCAAGAAGTCAGAAAATGGAGCAAGTTTGTACCAAGAACTGAACACAAAGAAGCTATGAATGTCAACACATCACCTGTGAAGTTCACGACGAAGGTGAGCAAGAAGCAGAGTATGAAATCCACTTCGTTTCAAGATAAGCCAAGTAGAAAGTTGACTCTAAAAGAAATGCAAGAGAAAGAGTACCCATTTCTGGATTCTGATGTGCAAGCCATTTTCGAAGAACTCCTCGAGTTAAATCTCATTGAGCTTCCGGAGATGAAGCGGCCAAATGAAGCTGGGAAAATTGATGACCCAAATTACTGCAAATATCATCGACTTGTGATCCACCCTCTGGAGAAGTGCTTTGTCTTCAAGGAGAAAGTTATGGACTTTGTTCGTGAAAAGAAGATCGTGTTTGAAGATGAGAAAGCAAGCACAAACCAAGTCTCTATCATATTTGGCTCATTCAGTCCAGACGAATTATGTAGTTTTAAAGAAAGTAAAGATGAAGAATTACTGGAGAACAACAAAGTTGAAGACGATCAACCTGAGGATGATGAAGGTTGGACGTTGGTGACTCATCGTAGGTACCTCAGAAGGAGCCCACAAAAAGAATCAGTAGAACAACCAACAAGGAAAATGATGGTAAAAAGACCAAGGAGATGGAATCCAGTTAAGCACTTAAAGAAAGCAAAAGTGGAGGTGCACCACCTTCAAAGGCCACGACATCTAGTGACCTTGGAGGAGTTTTTACCAAGCTGGTTCCGCACGAAGTTTTCCCATGGGGGTATTGATGCCTCATGTTGCCATGCTGACGAAGGGGAAGAAAATAGTGATGACCTACCATTGGAACCATCTTCGGAAAAGCTCATCAAGTCCACTCCTCAAGAAGTTAATGCTTGTGAGGAAAAAGTCACGTTCACAAATGACGATCTTTTTCTAGGTGACACTCTTCATAACCGCCCATTGTACCTGGTTGGCTATATTTGTGATGAAAGGGTAAATAGAATTTTGGTTGATGAAGGATCCTCGGTGAACATTTTGCCAATTCGCATTATGAAAGAACTTGGTATTCCCATGAACGAACTCTCAGAAAGTCGTGTGATGATCCAAGGATTCAATTAAGGGGGCAAAGAGCCATAGGTGTGATCAGGTTAGGAATCACCATTGAAGATATGAAATCAAGTGCATGGCTACATGTGATCGATGCAATGACTTCATACAACGTATTGCTCGGAAGGCCTTTGATATATGAGAATAAAATGGTTCCATCTACCTACCATCAATGTTTGAAGTACTACGAGGGTGAAGTCAAGAAGAAGATAGTTGTTGATGATGAGCCATTCACCGAGGCTAGTCACACTTCGTCGATGCAAAGTTTTACTTGAAGAATAACATTGTGAAGGAGCTAAAAGCTGATGATGGCATGAAAAGCAAGAATGATGAGCCCACAACTAAAAGAGCTGAGGTGATTGCTGGTAGATCCAAAGATGTTACTATGGAGGTACAACCCAACGCGAATAAATATCATAGAGGGGATATTGCGTCTTATGGAAAGAAAGTAAGTCATGCACTCTAATATGTTCCTAAAAGAAAGAAAGATGAAGGAGAATCATCTAATTTCCAAACTAACATGCTAAAAGAGTTAACTCTTCCGGTCAAGCAAATTGGGGCAGTAAAGGCGTCCTCAATACCGCTTGCAGGGTTTGTGGCCCAAAATCATTTACAGAATGTGGCACTCCCTATAACGCAAACAGATGAAGGTTTTGATCCTAACACTTACAGGCTATTTTCAATGAGACAACCGCGTGAAAGTTTGGGATACAAGCAACCGTCACCAGTGCACATCTCCATAAGAAGGGCGAGCAGCAGTTATATCACTTTAGAAGATGAATCTGCCGCTTCTAACAAGCCTTTTGTCTTTGATAGACTTGGAAAATCAACTGTGAAGACTTCCTGTTTGAGATTTTGGGTCCATTAAATAAGGGGAACAAGTTCCAAAGAAATTTTCAAAGCATAAAAACACCCGCTTCACCCAAAATCCATAAGATCTCTAAGGATTTCCAAAGTTTGGTTCCTTCTAGAATGAGGAGACAAACAAAACTTGTGGTTTCATGCAAAGAAGTACTGAAGGTAAATCCATATACTATGGTCTACACTAAGGAATATGACGAAGATGAAGAAAGTGTGGGTTCTTCGTATCATGTTACTGTATAAGGAGAGAATGGTGTTCCATCTTCAATGGAGGATAATGCAGAATTGGAGGATGTTTCACCGTGTTATCACATATATTTCAACGATGGGGACTCTCAAGAAGATGAAGATGCGGAAGATGATCCACCTGAACTTGAATAAGGAGTGAAGACTATAGTTGATTCCTTAAAAGAAGTTAACCTTGGCACCGATGAAGAACCAAGACCCACCTACCTAAGTGATTTACTAAAAGTTGATGAAGAAAGCACTTATATTGAGTTACTCAAGGAGTTTAGGGATGTCTTTGCTTGGAGTTACAAAGAAATTCCTAGCTTGGACCCTGAAGTAGCAGTCCATCACCTTGTGGTCAAGAATGGCGCTCGTCCTATTAAGCAAGCTCAAAGGCACTTTAGGCCGCACTTGGTTCCCTTGATTGAAACCGAAGTTAACAAAATCATTGAAGCTGGATTTATTCGGGAAATTAAATACCCAACGTGGGTTTCTCGTATTGTCCCTGTAAGGAAAAAGAATGGCCAGATTCGAGTGTGCGTTGACTTCAGGGATTTCAACAATGCGTGCCCGAAATATGAATTTTCGCTTCCTATTCCAGAGCTGATGATCGATGCTACTACTGGGTACAAGGCAATGTCATTTATGGACGGTTCATCGGGCTATAACCAAATTCACATGGCGCCAAAAGATTAAGAGCTTACTGCATTTCGAACCCTCAAGGGCATTTATTGCTACAAGGTAATGCCTTTTAACCTGAAGAACGTTGGTGCTACATACCAAAGGGCTATGCAGAATAGTTTTTATGATTTTCTCCACAAGAATGTCGAATGCTATGTTGACGACTTGGTGGTAAAATCAAGAGAGAAGAGCGACCACTTGAAAGACTTGAGAATGATGTTCGAGTTGCTCTGGAGGTACCAACTTAGGATGAATCCATTGAAATATGCCTTTGGAGTTAACTTCTAAAAAGTTCCTTGGTTTCATTATCCGACATAGAGGGATCAAAATTGATCAAGCCAAAGTGTATGCCATTTTGAAAATGCCTGATCCTCTGGATATTCATGAATTCAAAAGTCTGCAAGAAAAGTTAGCGTACCTTAGGAGATTCATCTCAAACCTAGCTGGGAGGTGCCAACCATTCAGTCGCCTTATGAAGAAAGGTGTCCCTTTCAAATGGGACCAAGTGTTAGCAATGCCTTTGAGAGCATTAAATCCTAATTGATAAAGCCTCCAGTTTTGGCAGCCCCTATACTTGGAAAGCCGTTGATACTATACATTTCAGCACAAGAAAGGTCTGTTGGAGCGCTGTTGGCCCAAGAAAATAGTGAAGGGAAAGAAAAATCCCTTTACTACTTGAGAAGGATGATGACACCAAATGAGTTGAATTATTCGCCAATTGAAAATTAATGTTTGGCGCTAGTCTTCTCAATCTAAAAGTTGAAGCACTACTTTCAAGATCATGTCATTCGTTTGGTTTCTAGAGCAAATCCCATCAAATTCGTGATGTCAAAACTTGTCCTTAGTGATCGACTAGCAAGGTGGTACCTCTAATTTCAACAATTTGAAATCGTGTAAATCCCTCAAAAGGCTATAAAAGGACAAGCGTTAGCGGACTACTTGGCAGATCACCCTCTACCTGATGATTGGGAGCTAACTGACGAACTACCTAATGAGGACGCAATGGATACTAAAGTTCAGCCTCCATGGAAGGTGTACTTTGATGGTGCTGCACATCACGGAGGAGCTGGTGCTGGTGTAGTATTTGTCACTTCTCAAGGTGACGTTCTGCCCTACTCTTTTACGTTGACGCAACTCTGCTCTAACAATGTTGCTGAGTACCAAGCACTAATACTTGGGCTCGAAATGGCTGTCAAAATAAAGCGGTTGCAATTGCAAGTCTTTGGTGACTCTCAATTAGTGGTCAATCAGCTTCTAGGTAGTTACGAGGTCAAGAAGCCCGAACTATGCCCATATCATGATTACGCTAAAATATTAATTGGGTGTCTTGGTGATCTGACTATTCAGCATGTGCCAAGGAAAGAAAATAAGAAGGCTGATGCTTTAGCTGCCCTAGCTTCGTCGTTAACCCTGTCTGATCAAGCGCAAGTTATTGTCTGCCAAAAATAGGTAGTACCGCCGCCAAATGAGGCCGAAGGTGAAGAAAATAAACTCAAGCATCTTGTCGCATGTTTCGATCACTTCTGATCGGGGGGCACAATTCACTGCTAATTTTTGGAAGAAATTTCAGAAAGTCTTAGGTACTCAGGTGAATCTTAGTGTAGCCTTTCACTCGCAGACTGACGGGAAGGCAGAGCGGACTATTCAAACGCTTAAGGATATATTGTGCGCTTGTGCTCTAGACTTTAAAGATAGTTGGGATAATCATTTACCACTCATAGAATTGGCATACAACAATAGCCTAGCATTCAGATGGCATTGTTTGAGTCTTTATATGGTAGGAGATGAAGATCTACCATTAGGTGGTTCAAAATTGGGGAAGCAAAGTTGATAGGGCCATACCTCGTGCATCAGGTAATCGAAAATATTAACATCATTAAGGAGCGATTGAAGACTGCTCAGAGTTGTCAGAAATCCTATTCGGATGTTCGTCGTAGGGATTTGGAGTTCAAAGAAGATGATTGGATATTCTTGAAAGTTTCCCCCATGAAGGGTGTAATGCGATTTGGTAAGAAAGGTAAATTGAGTCCGAGGTACGTCAGACCATACAAAAACATTCAAAGGATCGGTGAGGTAGCGTACAAGCTTGAGCTACCGCCTGAAATGTCATTAGTGCACCCGGTGTTTCATGTGTCTATATTGAAAAAAGTAGTTGAACACCCAACATTTATTATTCCAGTTGAGACTATTGAGGTTAATGAAGAATTGACTTATGAAGAGATTGCAATTATTGATCGGCAAGTCCGAAAGTTGAGAAATAAGGAAATTGCCTCAAAGTACTATGGCGGAACCAACGGGTTGAAGAGGCTACTTGGGAGGCCGAGGAAGATATGAAGAAAACGTACCCTTATTTGTTTGAATAGCTATGTAATCATTCTATGAAATGGTTCCCCATGAATTACGTATCATTTGTACAACCTATGTTAAAGGTGTTCCTTTTTGGTAGTATACTGCTCATGAGGCCACAGTTGGCATTGTTTTAATGTTATGTTGCATCATTGGTTAATGTATATGTTGTTAGGACTAGTTTTGGTGATTCTCTGGCAGGTGGTTAGGCCCAATTGCAGAGGATACTCTGCCGAAATGTCTGAAAAATTTGGGAGTTAGCCAAATTTCGGGGCCTTAAGGAAGCTGAAATGTTGGAAGAATATCTAAGATCTATATGAAGTCAAGAACGATTAAATATAATGGTTAAGGTGAAAGAGGATAATACTGAGCCTAATAATGATTTGTAAAATATTCGAGGATGAATGTTCTTAAGTGGGGGAGAATGTAACACCCCAAAAATATTTTGAAGTGTTTTAAGATCATTAAGAAGGTTGGCGGGTGCTAATTATATTAATTAGGGTATGAACAAGACTGATAATTTTAGTGATATCAATTTATGATGATAATATATATATGAGGTGCATTAAGAATGGTTTATGGTATAAGAAGAGCCCTAAGGCTAAGTCAAGCTGAAAATTATATGATGGGATAAAATTTCAAGTGAGTTTGCACAAGATCTAACTTCAAACGAGTATAAATCTCAAGATAGGAAGCGTTATATGGTGTATAGAATATCAAATTAAATCCCTTTGAATCTCGTTCCCAACGCAACAAACCGTTTATCATTTGGATATGCACACAGAAAGTTATGACCAGTTTACTAGACATGTGTCATATGCGCGGCCGAATCCGCGGCCGCGCATTCGGCCGTGCATATTTGAGAGTTTCTGCCTCCAAGTCGCGGTCGCGGATGTGAGAACTCATTAAATAACCCCAAGGCCGGTATTAGAGAGGGGTTAAGTCATTTTGGCCAAAAATCTGATATTTTTAGAGAGAGAGAAAATGTCCTAGAGTGAGAAGGTGTTCTTCAACAAATTTTCCTTTGATTCTTGCTCAAATATTTGGAGATTAACAAGCAAAACTCACTAAAACTTCATCCTAGAGATTGAAGTTTCTAAGAATTCCGGAACATTTTAGAGTTTAAGGAACCTCGATTGAGGTATGTTGGTTAAACTCTTCTTTAAGAATTGGAATTCCCATTATCCTTGTAAGTTTCAAGATATTGATTATAAATCGAGTATTCCGATAAGTTTTGTGATAAAGATATATGTTCAATTCGTGTTTCAAATGCTCTTATCATATTGCATTATAAATTGAGAATGTGTTCCAAACTATGGATTGTGTATCCACATGTTATAATTTCAAGACGTGATTTATGTGAAAGTTATTATGCCAAGTTGTGTAGAGATTGTGATTGTGATACACCTCCACCCGCATATATATTGGGGTGAGGCGGCATGCCCGCTTTGTGTGGGGATTATGGTATAGAGATTGTGATTGTGATACACCTCCACCCATATATATTGGGGTAAGGCGGCATGACCTCTTTGTGTGAGGATTATGGTATAGAGATTGTGATTGTGATACACCTCCACCCGCATATATTGGGGTGAGGCGGAATGACCACTTTGTGTAGGAATTATGATATGGTGGGACTACACCTTCACCCATATACATTGGGATGAGGCGGTACGACCGCTTTGTGTATAGTTTTGGTATTGTTGTGGCACCACTACCAACATATATATATTGGGGTGAGGCGGCACCACCACTTTGTGTTGGTATTGGTATCGTTAATGCATTTCCACCTGCATACATTGGGGTGAGGTGGTATAGCCGCTTTGTGTAAGTTTGTGGTACTGTGGTTATACATCCACCCGCATACATTGGGGTGGGGCGGCAGGGCCGCTTGAGTAGAGTTGTGGTATTGTACTTGTACCTCCACTCGCATACATCGGGTGAGGCGGCATGGCCGCTTTGTATGGAGATGGTTACATAGGATCTCATCTTAAATCCTATAAATGATAATGATAGCTCTTAATAAGCTTGCTCTGGTTTAAATGCTTAGTTATATCATGTTATTGTCGCCCTGATTTATCATATTCATATTGTATTTCTAAATTCTTAAATTGGTGTTTGGTTTTCATACTGGTACTATTCGACGGTACTAACATCCCTTTTACCGGGTGTCGTTGTATCTTTAAATGGATGCAGGTGGTTCTACAGCAGACGACATTGATAAGTGATAGCAGTGCACTCCTTTTCAGCTAATTTGGTGAGCCCCACTTCATTTCGGGGTCATGTATTTTTTGTTTCTCATGTACTGTGTTTTGAGGTATAGCCGGGGTCTTGTTGCCGGTATGTTCATATTACTATTCTATTATACTTAGAGGCTTCGTAGACAGGTTGTGGGTTGTGGTTGATGTTGGAAAATTGAACTAGAAATGTTGGTATTTTGAAATCATGTTTTTCATTAATTCTATAAACTCGTAACACTTTGAAAATTATGAATGAAGCTGCTAATGGGAATGAAAAGGAAGTTGTTAATAAAATCTTTTCAGTGTTTGATTAATGGAGTACATCTCCTCTTTATTTATGGATGAGTTTGGATAGAAGGAAATCTAATAGGCTTGCTCGGCCGGGTTCTCTCGGTTGAGCGACGGTCGCGCTCCTTGGTTTTTGGGGCGTGACAAACTTAGTATCAGAGCCTAGGGTTTTAAAGTGTCCTAGGATGTCTCGGAGCCGTGTCTAGTAGAGTCTTTATTATCGGTGTGTTGTCGACCACATCATAAGTTGGATGCTACTTGGACATTTAGGAATAATACCTTTCTTTGATATTCTGAATCGTGCGATGAAACTGATTGGGAAACTGTTCTTCCTCTAACTCATGCATTAAAGTTCAAGGTAAGTTTAAATGCTCTTTTGGTTTATTCCAAGTAATGTTGTTATGTGACTTGACGAATGGGTAAAGGCCCGAATATTAAATAGATGGCACATATATCATGTTGAATGAATGGTATGGCCATATGAGACAAGTATATAGTACCATGAGCATACTTTATATGAGAAGAGTGCTAGAAGTGATTACCCACCTCCAAAGAGGCATTGACGTGATAAATGAGACCTAAGCTTAGCTAGTACATGTGAATAGTGTGGGAACCATGTGTATGATTCTAAGATGTAAATTTGTTACATAGGCACCTGTTATAAGAAAGGCATGGCCTGGAGAGTAATGATAAATGTGTAGGTCTCTCACGGGAGACAAAAACAAGTTATGCAAGGAGAGTCAATTGAACCCACAATAAAAAGACCTTAGCACTATCAATGTTATAAAAATCCCAAGAATGTGTGAAGTGGTGTTACACTCCAAAAAGGATATTGATGCGAGGGATTTGGATCCCAAGCCTATGTGGCTGAATAAGAGTAGAGGACTTATGATGTTATGGTGACTTAAATATCCCTAATAATCAATCATATACAAGAGGACTAGAGATGTGGGAATTGTGTACCTCAAATTGCTAAATTCAAAAGTTGTATCGAAATGTGAAACATTCACCCCAAGTGGGGAGGGAAGGGCCATGGTGAGGCTACTTAAGTTCAATAAAACGAGAGTTGGGCCGTGTAACTATGATGTTTGAATATTTTGTTGAAGACATGTGTAGTCTATAAAAGTGGTAAGAGGTAACATGATTCTCTGAGAGGATATGCAGATGATAAACCACTAGTACGAAAATAATGTGGAAGGTTAAGAAATGTAAATTCTTCGTACGTGACAATAGACATGACATGGTTAACAATACTAGAAACTAAGAGTAAGGTTTGTAAAAAGGTTTTTATACTTGTTAGAAAGTCAGGGACAATGGAACCCAAGGAACTACTACATGTCAAATGTGAAAGGCTTGCGAGTTCTTAAAATGAGTTAATCACAGATTTGCAATTTAGCTAAAATTCCAAGGCTTTTAGAAAGACAGAACGGGGGGGGGGGGTAAATGTGATGTTATAATAACCCAATATTGCATCGGGACTTGATGGAGAGTCTCTTAAGATTCTTACAAGCAAAGAAGTGTTAAGTGATACGTGGATGAATACACTTTCCCACGGATATCCCCACAAGTGTCAAGAGGCGAGAAGAATTGGAAGAAAATCTATAAATTGAGATGGTCATGGTTATCTCAAAATAGTTCGTATCACAAAGTGGACTCGCATATAGCCCAAGTGTCAATAGAAGATATAAAGGATCAACTATAATACAGCCGACTTGAGTGAAACTGAATATCGACTAAAAGATTTAGAGGGAGTTCATGTCTAAATATTACATTGGTAAGTGAAACGCAACAAACTAGGCACAATGATACTACGAGTTCATGGGAGGCAGACAAGTGTGTGGCACAATGAGGTTGTCAACTATGAATTAAGGGAAAAATGAGGTGTGAGTGAATGCTCCAGTCACGAAGGAAGTATAGTACCAACAAATTGTCTAGACCAAAGGGGAAATTTTTGAAACAGATTGAGAGAGGATGAACACTTGTTACGAACCAAACATGTTTAACATGATAGCTCTTAGGCTGCAATACCAGGAAACAATATTGGTGACTACAATACTGGGAGTAAGGTGAGTTACTCATCGAGAACAGAATCAGATGGACTAAGTCCTACACTTATAAAAAAACAAGAAGTCATTATTGAAGAATGCAGGAGGATCTCAAGTTTCAGAAAAGGCCTTGTTCGGGCTAAATATATATATGAAAGGTGTCGATATGTGTTTTGGGAAGTGTTTAGCAATAAAGAGGAATCGTGAGAATGTCCACAAGGGAAGTAGAGTGGTTTCTTAAAATCCTATAAGACTTATAATGAGGAAAGAGGGTGGCTAAGAAAGATCTGAGCACGATGTTACTTCACATATTAAGGCAATGCCATGCAGACATAAGGATTATGGCATCAATATTCTATATCATCCGGGGAAGCCAATGTTGTGGCGGATACTCTTAGCCAGAAATCTATAGGTAGTTTGGCTCACTTGGAGGCACATCAAAATCCATTGGCCAAGGAAGTTCACCGATTGGCTAGTTTGGGAGTTCGTCTTGCGGACTCTAGTGAAGGAGGGGTAATTGTGCAAAATATGGCTGAATCATCGCTTGTTGTGGAAGTCAAAGAGAAGCAATACAATGATCCATTGTTGGTGCAACTAAAAGAGGGGATTCATAAACATAAAACCATGACCTTTTCTCTTAACATGGATGATGGTACGCTAAGGTACCAAGGGCGACTATGTGTTCCAAATGTGGATGGTCTCCGGGAAAGAATTATGACTGAAGCTCACACTTCTAGGTATTCCGTGCACACAGGTCCTACAAAAATATATCATGATCTTAAGGAAGTCTATTGGTGGAATGATATGAAGAGGAATGTGGCGGACTTTGTGGCAAGATGTCCGAATTGTCAACAAGTGAATGCCGAACACCAGAGGCCCGGTGGGTTGGCACAGAACATAGAAATTCTAATATGGAAGTGGGAAATGATTAATATGGACTTTTTAGTAGGATTAACTCGTACCCCTCGTAAGTTTGACTCAATTTGGGTGATTGTGGATAGACTCATGAAGTCACTACACCTTTTGCCGGCTAAGTCTACCGACACAGCGGAGCAGTATGCTCAACTATATATCAAAGAAATAGTCAGGTTGCATGGCACCCCAGTTTCCATCACTTTTGATCGGGGGGCACAATTCACTGCTAATTTTTGGAAGAAATTTCAGAAAGGCTTGGGTACTCAGGTGAATCATAGTACAGCTTTTCACTCGCAGACTGACGGGCAGACAGAGCGGACTATTCAGACGCTTAAGGATATGTTGTGCACTTGTGATCTAGACTTTAAAGGTAGTTGGGATGATCATTTACCACTCATAGAATTTGCATACAACAATAGCTATCATGCTAGCATTCAGATGGCACCGTTCGAGGCTTTATATGGTAGGACATGTAGATCTCCCATTGGGTGGGACGAAATTGGGGAAGCAAAGTTGATAGGGCCAGACCTCGTGCATCAGGCTATGAAAAAAATTAAAATCATTAAGGAGTAGTTGAAGACAGCTCAGAGTTGTCAGAAATCCTATTCGAATGTTCGTCGTAGGGATTTGGAGTTCAAAGAAGATGATTGGGTATTCTTGAAAGTTTCCCCCATAAAGGGTGTAATGCGATTTGGTAAGAAAGGAAAATTGTGTCTGAGGTATGTCAAACCATACAAAATCATTCAAAGGATCGGTGAGGTAGTGTACAAGCTTGAGCTATCGCCTGAAATGTCATTAGTGCACCCGGTGTTTCATGTGTCTATATTGAAGAAAGTAGTTGGAGACCCAACATTTATTATTCCAGTTGAGACTATTGAGGTTAATGAAGAATTGACTTATGAAGAGATTGCAATTATTGATCGGCAAGTCGAAAAGTTGAGAAATAAGGAAATTACCTCCGTGAAAGTGCTATGGCGGAACTAACGGGTTGAAGAGGCTACTTGGGAGGCCGAGGAAGATATGAAGAAAACGTACCCTTATTTGTTTGAATATCTATGTAATAATTCTATGAAATGGTTCCCCATAAATAACGTATCATTTGTACAACTTATGTTAAAGGTGTTCCTTTTTGGTAGTATACTGCTCGTGAGGCCACAGTTGGCATTGTCTTAATGTTATGTTTCGTCATTGGTTAATGTATATGTTGTTAGGACTCGTTTTGGTGATTCTCTGGCAGGTGGTTAGGCCTAATTGCAGAGGATACTCTGCCGAAGTTTCTGAAACATGTGGGAGTTAGCCAAATTTTGGGGCCTTAAGGAAGTTGATTTGTTAGAAGAATATCTAAGATCTAAATGAAGTCAATAACGCTTAAAGATAATGGTTAAGGTGAAAGGAGGATAATACTAAGCCTAATAATGACTTGTAAAATATTCGAGGACGAATGTTCTTAAGTGGGGGAGAATGTAACACCCTGGAAAAGTTTTGAAGTGTTTTAAGACCATTAAGAAGTTTGGCGGGTGCTAATTATATTAATTCGGCTATGAACAAGACTAATAATTTAAGTGATATCACTTGATGATGATAATATATATATGAGGTACATTAAGAATGGTTTATGGTCTAAGAAGAGCTCTAAGTCAAGTTGAAAATTATATGATGGGATAAACTTTCAAAGTGAGTTTGCACAAGATCTGATTGCAAATGATCATAACTCTCAAGATAGGAAGCGTTATATGGTGTATAACCTATCAAATTAAAGCCCTTTGAATCTAGGTTCCAACGCAACACACCGTTTGTCATTTGGATATGTATACAGAATGTTATGGTCATTTTACTGGACACGTGTCATATGCACGGCCAGATGCGCGGCCGAATCCGCAGCCGCGCATATTTGAGAGTTTCTGCCTCCAATCCGTGCCTAATCCGCGGCCGCGGACGTGGGAACTCATTAGATAACCCCAAGGTCATGAGTAGAGAGGAGTTAAGTCATTTTGGGCAAACATATGATATTTTTAGAGAGAGAGAGAGAGAGTGTGTCCTAGAGTGAGAAAGTGTTCTTCAACAAATTTTCCTTTGATTCTTGCTCAAATCTTTGGAGATTAACAGGGAAAACTCACTAAATCTTCATCCTAGAGATTGAAGTTGCTAAGAATTTCGGAACATTTTAGAGTTTAAAGAAGCTCGATTGAGGTATGTTGGCTAAACTCTTCTTTAAGAATTGGAATTCCCATTATCCTTGTAAGTTCCAAGATGTTGATTACAAATCGAGTATTCTGATAAGTTTTGTGATAAAAATATATGTTCAATTCGTGTTTCAAATGCTCTTATCATATTGCATTATAAATTGAGGATGTGTTCCAAACTATGGATTGTGTATCCATATGTTATAATTTCAAGTCGTGATTTATGTGAAAGTTATAATGCCAAGTTGTGTAGAGATTGTGATTGTGATACACCTCCAGCCGCATATATTGAGGTGAGGCGTCATGATCGCTTTGTGTGGGGATTATGGTATAGAGATTGTGATTGTGATACACCTCCAGCCGCATATATTGAGGTGAGGCGTCATGATCGCTTTGTGTGGGGATTATGGTATAGAGATTGTGATTGTGATACACCTCCAGCCGCATATATTGAGGTGAGGCGTCATGATCGCTTTGTGTGGGGATTATGGTATAGAGATTGTGATTGTGATACACCTCCAGCCGCATATATTGAGGTGAGGCGTCATGATCGCTTTGTGTGGGGATTATGGTATAGAGATTGTGATTGTGATACACCTCCAGCCGCATATATTGAGGTGAGGCGTCATGATCGCTTTGTGTGGGGATTATGGTATAGAGATTGTGATTGTGATACATCTCCACCCGAATATATTGGGGTGAGGTGGCATGGCCGCTTTATGTAGGGATTATGATATGGTAGGACTACACCTCCACCCGTATACATTGGGGTGAGGCGGTATGACCGTTTTGTGTATAGTTTTGGGATTGTTGTAGCACCAACACCCACACATATATATATTGGGGTGAGGCGGCACAGCCGCTTTGTGTTGGTATTGGTATCGTTGATGCATTTTCACCCGCATACATTGGGGTGAGGCGGCATAGACTCTTTGTGTAAGTTCATGGTACTGTGGTTATACATCCACCCGCATACATTGGGGTGAGGCGACAGGGCCGCTTGAGTAGAGTTGTGGTATTGTACTTATACCTCCACTCGCATACATCGGGTGAGTCGGCATGGCCGCTTTGTGTGGAGATGGTTACATCTGATCTCATCGTAAGTCCTATAAATGATAATGATAGCTCTTAATAAGCTTGCTCTGGTTTAAATGCTTAGTTATATCATGTTATTGTCGCCCTGATTTATCATATTCACATTGTAGTTCTAAATTCTTAAATTGTTGTTTGGTTTTCATACTAGTACTATTCGATGGTACTAACGTCCCTTTTGTCGGGGGCGCTGCATTTTTAAATGGATGCAGGTGGTTCAACAGCAGGCGGTATTGATCAGTGATAGCAGTGCACTCTTTTTCACCTGATTTGGTGAGCACCACTTCATTTCGGGGTCATGTATCTTTTGTTTCTCATGTACTGTATTTTGAGGTATAGCCGGGGCCTTGTTGCCGGCATTACCATATTACTATTCTATTCTACTTAGAGGCTCCGTAGACAGGTTGTGAGTTATGGTTGATGTTGGGGAATTGAACTAGAAATGTTGGTATTTTGAAATTATATTTTGCATTAATTCTATAAACTCATAACATTTTGGAAATTATGAATGAAACTGCAAATGGGAATGAAAAGGAAGTTGTTAATAAAATCTTTTCAGTGTTTGATTAATTGAGTACATCTCCTCTTTATTCATGGATGAGTTTGGGTTGAAGGAAATCTAATAGGCTTGCTCGGCCAGGTTCTCTCGGTTGAGCGCCGGTCGCGCTCCTCGGTTTTTGGGGCGTGACAGTACTCTTGTGATGCTTAGGGGAAGAAGAAGCACTCCAAGCTTTGCAAAAGGCATATTCTGGGGTGTGTGGTTCACAACAGTCTGGACCAAAGCTCCACTTCCATATAAAAAGGATGGGATATTATTGGCCAACGATGGTAAAAGATTGCTTGGACTATGCTCGAAGATGCAAGGCTTGTCAATTCCATCCGAATTTTATTCATCAACCTCCTGCAGTGTTGCACCCAACTGTGGCATCCTGGCCGTTTGACGCTTGGGGATTGGATGTTGTTGGACCACTGCCAAAGTCCTTTGGTTGGCACCTATACATCTTGGCTGCAACTGACTACTTCTCAAAATGGGCTGAAGTTGTTGCTCTCAAGGAGGTAAAGAAGGAAAATGTTGCAAGTTTCATCCAAGTAAACATAATCTATCGGTTTGGCATTCCTAATTACATAATAATAGATAATGGAAAGTCATTCGATAATAGGTTCATGAACAAGATTTGTGATCTCTTTGGCTTCAAACAACATAACTCTTCGATGTACAATGCTACTGCCAATGGTCTAGCTGAGGCATTCAACAAAACTCTATGCAACTTGTTAAAGAAAGTCGTCTACAAATCCAAACGAGATTGGAAAGACCGTATGGAAGAAGCTCTATGGGCATATAGGACGACTCACTGCACGCCAACACAAATGACTCTTTATTCACTCGTTTATGGAGTCGAAGCCGTCTTGCTACTCGAGCGTCAAATACCTTCTTTACAACTGGCTATTCAAGAAGGAATCACTGATGAAAAAAATACTAGACTTCGACTAGCAGAGTTGGAGGCCCTTGATGAGAAGAGGTTGGAAGCTCAACAGAGTCTTGAATATTATCAAGCTCGATTGTCTCGCGCCTTCAATAAAAAAGTTCGCCCGAGATCCTTTCAAGTAGGAGATCAAGTCCTTGCCATATGAAGACCCATTATTACTCCCTATAAACATGTAGGGAAGTTCACTTCAAAATGGGATGGGCCATATGTCGTACAAGAAGCTTACTCAAGTGGGGCTTACAAGCTGGTTGATACAAATGGCATGAGAATCGGCTCTATCAATGGCAAGTTTTTGAAGAAGTATTATCCGTGAAGTTGCAATGCTCCTTGACGCACGAGCCTAAACTGCATGTTCCTATACTTCTGGCCCACATGAGTCTAAACTGTGTACGGCCCCAAAAACAAAAGGTCCGCTAGATTGAAAACCTCGAAAGAGGCGGCTTAGGAAAGAGTTAGGACATAAAAATAAAAAAAATCACACATTCTAAACTACGGTATGACTTGATCCTCTTCTCCGAAGTACGTAGGCAGCTTAGAGTTTCATTCTGAGTTCAGTCAAATAAGTTCAAAAGATACATAATCTCCCAATCGTGGTCCAAATGAAGTACGATGGAATGCAATCCATTCAATCAGCACTTGAAAATCGAGCTGAGATACCATTCTTCTGTTAAACTTTGGATCCCATTTGATTTAAAGGGGCAAGCCTCTGTGGTAAATTGGTATCTTCAATGGAATAATTTTAGTCTTTTAGGAGGTTATCAAGTATTTGCATTGAAACCCAGAGATTTACTATGTCTTCATGTTCACCAAATCTTTAAGTCCTCCGGTCTTCAAGTTCGCCGCTCTTCAAGTTGAAACATTTAAATCCTCTAGGTCTCCAAGTTAAAGTATTCAAGTCCATCGGTCTTCAAGTTGATGTCTTCAAGTTCGCCGCTCTTCAAGTTGAAATATTTAAGCCTTCCAAGCCTCCAAGTTGAAGTCTTCAAGTCCGTAGGTCTTCAAGTTGAATTATTTAAGTCCTCCAAATCTTCAAGTTGAAGTCTTCAAGCCTTCTAATTTCTCCGATAGTCGAGCCACATTAAGAGTAATCTCTCTGATAGTCAAGCCACATTGAGAGTAATCTCTCCGATAGTCGAGCTACATTGAGAGTAATCTCTCCGATAGTCGAGCCACATTGAGAGTAATCTCTCCGATAGTTGAGCCACATTAAGAGTAATCTCTCCGATAGTCGATCCATCTTGAGAGTAATCTCGCTGGTAGTCGGGTCGTCTTGAGAGTAATCTCTCCGGTATTTGAGCCACATTGAGAGTAATTTCTCCGATATTCGAGCCACCTTGAAAGTAGTCACTCCGATATTCGAGCCACCTTAAGAGTAATCTCTCCGATCTTCGGGTCGGGATGAGTGCTCATTCCTTGACACCCTAAGATTGTATTCTTCATGCANAACAACAACAACAACAACCCAGTATAATCCCACTAGTGGGGTCTGGGGAGGGTAGTGTGTACGCAGACCTTACCCCTACCCTGGGGTAGAGAGGCTGTTTCCAAATGACCCTCGGCATCCTTCCCTCCAAGAACTCCCCACCTTGCTCTTGGGGTGACTCGAACTCACAACCTCTTGGTTGGAAGTGGAGGGTGCTTCGTAAGACACAAAGTAATCTGAAAAGGTTGGGGTCGGTACCAACTTAATGAAAGGCGTATGGCTATTTATAAACTCAGTGATACGGCAATTGGAAAATCAATAGCGATGTGGGACTGCCATATTAAAGTTCAAAAGGAATTAGGATTTAGGTGAACTAGTTCAATTGGAGAAGGAACAACTCAGGCGGCCTAAATAGTTTCCATGTTGTGTACAAATTTGGAGAAGCCGACAACAATAGGAATTCTTGCAGCCACATCCGGTTATGAATCCTATGTATAGTAGGCAGTGACTATGGGGTTGAGAACTGGAAAGTAATTTGTTTGGAGAAGAAAAAGAAACTTTAAATAAAGGAATTCCACCTAATCTTACGTGGACAATAATTATGAAAGATTGTCATGACTCAATTTATCTAATGTGAGCTTCTCTCTTAGTATGTTACTTGGTCACGTGGATTAATTGATTGTTGGTGGAAGATTTCACGTTAAAGTCTGATAGCTTTCCTCTATTTTGTAAGCAAATTATAATTGGTTGCGCTCAACTATAAATACTTCAAGCCTCGTCTTTGAAATTTAAGAAGTCAATATTTGGACAAGTCTTAAAGTAGGGGCATTTATAAGTATTTAAATTTAATTAAGTTTAAATTCAATAAAATAATTTAGACTATATTTTAAATTCAAGACATATTAATCCAAATAAATTTATTGGGCTAATATAATTATATAAGTCCGATATAGATGGACTTAATAAATTAGTCCAAGTTCATTGGGCTAAAGTGATGAGCCCACTTCATTAAGCCTAAGATGACATCTTCCTAGAGGCCCAGTTTGGTGTCACGTGTCAAATGACGTGGCATGCCAAGCCAAACAGAAGAGCCAATAGGATTGTGCCACGTGTCAAAATAACAAGGCATGCCAAGTTAGATTAAAAGGCCAATGAAATCACGCTACGTGTGCAAGTGACATATTCTGACCAATCAAATGGGGCCTTGTCTCTCTTCAATCTGATTGGTCAGAAAGAGTTTATTCTCATCACAACTCTTCATTCCCACAACTATAAATAGAGGTCTTCATAACCTAGAAAAAGCCACCAGAAGTTATAACAAGAAGCAAGAGGGTGCTCGTGGATCAAACGCTGCAGATTTCTCTAAAAGCTACAAGCATTCAAGTGTTCTAAGGATTAAAAGATCAAGACGAAGATTGAAGAACAAGCTGCAAGCCCTTGGATTAAAAATACGTCAAGATCAAGATTAGGCCTCAAGCACTTGGATTAAAATAAATTAAAATTCAAGATTGAGCTCGAAGGCTCTTTTATTTACTGTTGACAAGTAGAATCAGAGGAACCATAGAGATTGTAAAATACTGAATTGTTTGAAATAAAATACTACGATTGTTGCGATATTTTCTATCTTGATTTTATTTTCTCGACGCAATTTATTGTCTACAAATTCTGAATCTGAAACAGAACTGATAACGGATAAATGCTAACTAAAATGATAACTGATATATGATAACTGAATTGAACAAAGGAAGTAAGGATATGAATACTCCATCTTTTGAATGATGAACCACATGTTTATCTAAATAAATAAACTGCGGCCTCAGACCCAAAGATGCATAAAGCATAAACTGCAGCCTCAGGCCCAAATACAGGTGTTCAACATTCAAGGATTTAAAATCAAGAATTGAGAATCATACTGTAATACATGATACTAAAATACTGAACCATACTGAGTTACATGATACTAGAATGCTGAATAGAACGAGGTTGAGACATGTATTCATGAACTGATTATGATAATTGAAGTTTCAACTATTTATGATATGTTGAGTAATCTAGACTGAGACTCGTGGGTATCAAACACAAGTCTATATTGATTACGCATTGAGCGCGCAATGGTCGAAATGAAAGTCATGAATGAATTATGAAACTGGAGAATAGGAGTTCTGCAACTATTCAAGGAACTAAGCTTAATTATATTTCTGAGATAATTAGTAACGTTGTAAAGGAAACGTAGAGTAGAAAAAATAATTAACATTCTCAAACATAGAGAGTTAGTCTCACATACCTTAACTTCCTGCTCTTGACTTTAATACAACATTCGCCAACCCTT
This sequence comes from Nicotiana otophora, assembly GCA_000715115.1. Lineage (NCBI taxonomy): Eukaryota > Viridiplantae > Streptophyta > Magnoliopsida > Solanales > Solanaceae > Nicotiana > Nicotiana otophora. The sequence continues at coordinate 326,005 of AWOL01S0007957.1, read as the reverse complement.
TCAACTTTAATCTTTAGCAATACGAATCAAAGGAATTCCATATTAGCATACTCATATTTTGGTCACTTAGGTATTTTATCAAACACTTATTGGGCATAAAGCTTCATAACCTATATTAATGGTGTTTCTACATCCAACAACCCATTCTCTTGCTCCTAGATAATTCTAAAATCTCAAATTGCTATAATCAATATCATTTTTCATCATCCATAAGATAAACAACACCCTTAATCAATATTCAACAATCAACAACCCAAACTTATAATCGTTCATGCTTTTCTATCAAACCCATCAACTCATATCTCATGAACTTAGAGTCTATGATCATTAATCCAATACTATAATCAATTGGAGGGTGAAAAATATTACCTTTTTGACGTTCAATCCCCTTGAATTCGAGTTCTAGGATTTCTTTTCCAACAATAATGTCTCAACCGAATATCTAATGATTTGAAGGGTTCACTCATGTTAATAAAGTGTTTGAGAATTAGATTAACTTAAAATCATCAATGGAGATTACCTTGGATGGTGGAGGGACCTTGGAGGAAGTTAGGTTATTGAGAGCTTCTCTTTCTAGAACACGTTTTCGTATTTTGGGGTGTGAGGGATGAGATATTGATTTTAAAACGACCCCCTAGGTGTGCTCCCACACCATTGAAGGCCCAAACGCGCATATGAATGCGCAGCAATGGCAGTAGCACTGCCACAAGTGCGCGGCCGTGCACATGACTAGCTGGGCGCGCACCTGGGCACGCATACTGCACATCGTTCAGTAAAACGTGCATAACGTTTCACACAAAGACCCGTTTGGTCTCCAAAATATATCATTAGAAAGGTAATTAAAAGGGATACAACTTTCATGCATTATATTTTCCTAAATTCCTAATAGATATTCATGAAAGCAGGTTGAAAATAGATATTTCATAAACTTAGTCGATTCTATCGAATCTTATGCACCTCACTCCCCGTGTTGATTCCAAAACAACTATTTTCACCCATACTCATCTCGATATGATGTCATATATCTAAAATATAAAATAAATACTCATTTAAAATATCCACACCTAGTCCGAATTGTCACGATCCAAACTAACCCATGTCGTGATGGCGCCTATCGTGGAACTAGGAAAGCCGACTCATTTCCAAAACAACCGATATTTTTATTTCAAAGATAATTTCAATGTTATTTAACACAAAAACCTTCGTAAGGGAGTTCCAATCAAAATACAAGTGTGGAAGAAAAATCCCGACATCAGGGTGTCACTAGTCATGAGCATCTACTACAATCTGTCTAACAATATCAAGGCTAACTCAGCCTGAAAAATAGCTAAACTACATGAAGATAAGAGGGAGAAGAGCAGGGCTGCGATTTCCAGGCAGCTACCTTGCTATCCCCAGGAAAATCTGCAATCGGAACAATGAACAACCGTTACCGTGTCCAGCTACATCTGGATCTGCACACAAGGTGCGGGAAGTAACGTGAGTACGCCAACTCAGTAAGTAACAACAATAAATAAATACTGAGCAGTAGTGACGAGCAATAAAGCATATAACGTTCATATCAGAAAATCCCAGTAAAACACCACGTGCTTTCAAAATCAGGATTTGAATCAAAACATCTCGTTTAAACCCAGTTCTAGAAAAAAATCATTTAAAGATATTTTTCAACAGTTTTCAAACAGAGGAAAAATGCAAAGGTGAGCAAAAATAATGAAATCATAAACAGCCCCTCGGGAAAAACATCACTCATATATAGCCCCTCGGGCAAACCTCACAGTCACTCGTGCTACTCGGACATACCTCACAATCACTCTTGCCACTCGGGCATACCTCATAATCTCTCATGCCTCCATGTCGCTCGGCACTCGCACTCAGTAGGTACCTGCGCTCACTGGGGGTGTGTACAGACTCCGGAGGGGCTCCTTCAGCCCAAGCGTTATATCAAGCCAAATCATGGAATAAATCACTCAGGCCCTCGGCCGATAGCAAACATGCCGCGGCGTGCAACTCGATCCCATAAATATGCAACATGCTGCGGTGTGTAGCCCGATCCCATAAATATCCTCACAAATCAGGCCCTCGGCCTCACTCAGTCATAAACCTCTCAAGCCACTCGGGTATTTCAGTAAAAACAGGGCATTCGGCCCAAAACAACATTTATATGCATCAAAATAGAGTCATAAAACTGAGTTATGCAGTAAACAAGTATAACCATGAATGAGTATAGAGTTTTAATTGAAAACAATGAGGATAGTAAGAAAAGGCCCCTAAGGGTCCAAAAAACACTGGCACAAGGCCCAAACATGGCATTCAGCCCAATTTACAGAAACTCTTTCTAAAATATATAGTTTCAACTAAGTATGCAACTTTACAATTGCTATGGGATGGACCAAGTCACAATCCCCAACAGTGCACGCTCACACGCTTGTCACCTAGCATGTGCGTCACTAAAAATAGTGGAATGATACAAAATCCGGGGTTTCGTACCCTTAGGACTAGATTTACAATCGTTACTTACCTCAAACCGGTCAAATCTCTACCCCACAATGCTTTTGTCTCTGGACTCCGCCTGTAACTACTCCAAATCTATTTACAATCAGTACTATACCATCAATATACGCTAATAGAATGGATTACACAAGAACAACTATCAAATTAGACCAAAATCCGAAATTGGCTCAAACCCAGCCCTCGGGCCCATATCTCGAAATCCAACACAATTTACAAAACTAGAAAGCTCATTCACTCACGAGTCTAACCATACCAAATTCATCAAAATCCGACATCGTTTGATCCTTCAAATACTTAAATTAAACGCTTAAAAATTCCAAGTCCTAACCCCTCACTTTCACTAATTACAATGATTAAACAATGGAAAATCACCATGTATACAAGTATTAGGGCTCAAGCAACGTACCTCACTGATAGCCCTTGAATCACCTTTCGAAAATCACTCCAAAGGCTCCAAAAACCGACTTGAAAATGGTGGAAATGAACCAAAATTTGCGAAGTGCTATCTATACATTATGCCCAGATTTTCGCACCTGCGGCCTATTCCACGCGCCTGCGGTCAAAATTCCTCGCACCTGCGAGAATCACTTAAACTCTCAGCCTCCGAACCTGCGCCCAGATCTCGCACCTGCTCCCAGGTCTCGCACCTGCGGGCTCGTAGGTGCGTCCAAATCTTTCGCGCCTGCGCTCCAGCCTTGGCCTTCCATTTTCTGCATATGCGCTTCAAATTCTCGCACCTGCAGTAGCGCACCTGTGCATTTCCTTTCGCTTCTGCGAAGCCTGTCCAACTCCCTATTTTCCGCATCTGCGGACTCCCCTTGCGCACCAGCGACCTCGCACCTGTGACTCTCCTTCCGCAAGTGCGGAAATAGCAGTAGCAGCAACTTCAGCTGCATTTTCCAACTTCGACAAATCCGTTAACCACTCGAAATAACCCCAGGCCCTCGGGACCTCAATCAAAAATACCAAAAAGTCATATATCAATATACAAACTTAGTCGAAACTTCGAATCACTCAAAACAACATCAAACCACCAAATTACTCTCGGATTCAAGCCTAAGAACTTCTAAATTTTCAAATTCGACAACCGATGCCAAAACCAACAAACACAACGTTTGAATGACCTCAAATTTTGCACACATGTCACAAATGACGCTACGAACCCATTCCAACTTCCGAAATTCCATTCCGACCCCGATATCAAATTTTCCACTGCCGACCAAAAATCGCCAAATTCCCAATTTCGCCAATTCAAGCCTAATTCTACCATAGACCTCCAAATCACATTCCGGATGCACTCCTAAGTCCAAAATCACCTAACGGAGCTAACAGAACCATCAGAATTCAAATCCGAAATCGTTTAAACATAGGTCAACATCCGATTGACTTTTCCAACTTAAGGTTCTAAATAAGAGACTAAGTGTCTCATTCCACTCCGAAACCACTCCGGGCCCGAACCAACTACCCTGGTGTATCATAATATATCTTAAGAGCATAAAGGAAACAGAAATGGGGGAAACGGGTCTATAACTCCCGAAACGACCGGCCGGGTCGTTGGATCCTCCCCCACTTAAACATACGTTCATCCTCGAACGTGCCGAGAGTTGTTCCAAAAGCCAAGAAATGGCTCTGTAACTTTCCCATGCATATACCCGGGGGTGATCCCACGTCACCCTATCCCATACAGGTCCAATAGCACAACATAATTGAAATTCCTCAATTCAACCTAGCCCACAAGCCTTCGAATCAAATTTCCGACATCCGAAATTTCTTATAAGATCAGAAGTTCGCATCTACATACCGTATAAGTCTGAACGAGTTGTAACAAAAGCTGTAACCATAACTCAAATACTCAAATTCAAATATCGCATAGCTCGAATGCTCGAAGCAATGATTTCAAATCACAGTATCGACTCAAATCAACCCAGTGCTGGTAATAATCCTCATATCAGATAAATCCTCATTCTAAAACCTTCGTACATTGCCGATGATTAAAGAAACATACCGAATTCATAACCATTCATTAGACCAATAGGTCATGGAGCTCCCGTTCCTTCTACAAGAACTATAGCCAATTTCAAAGCCGACTTTCGATATTATCCTCCTAATTATACCACAATCAAATCTGATAGCATCCATTCTAGGCCCAATGACCTCGTCTCATTCAACACGACCACTCTAGTGGCATGACACATCAATACAATTTAAAGCCACAACCTGTGTAATTCGTGCACCAGATAGCAATATTCCAAATGTACCCAATCGTAACAATGACCCAAACAGGAGAACAGTTCCGCAAGCTCGACGAGTACCACCCCGACGCAATGCTAAGAATCCCTCACACACCGCCTAACCATAACACGCGAATCTTACATGAGGGATCATATTTCCACATAACTCTGTTGTAATACGCGACCCTATCCAAATACTGGTCCATATGAAATACCTCAAGCCACCCTGCTAAAATTAATAACCATGCGCAATTCGACATCAAGTACCCAAAGTGCATTACCATAACCACAGAGAAGCAAACGACACCATGCCACATAAAAACCGAAAGAACATAACCAATACGTCATCAACCAAGCAATATCCAATACTATTCTCGCTCAAATTCCGCTATAAGGCCACAATAGAACTGCACCGTATGTGCATATAACCAACGAATCACAACTCATTGTAGCATAGAAGAGTAACTCACAAATCATTTCAGAACATGAATAAGATTCATATCAACTGAATGGCACATCCTTCAAAAATAGCATTATGGAGCCAATCAATCCGGCTCGATGTAGAATACACATCCTAATGGGCCTACCAATGGGCCCCAAATCAACTATGGTCAGCCACCAATAGATAAACAACCTCCGAAAGTCCACAATGACGGAATCCTAATACCTCTATCATCTGGTTAGCTCGGGCCACAAATTCACAGTCCACAACCATGAAACAATCTGCTCCTAAGAACTCCCAATCTCCAATTTCATAGAACACATGAATCACCATATTTGATTCCACCTCCACCGCCCGAATGCCTAACATCTCTCTCATACACAATCATCCCACGAGAAATACTTTTAAAAACAAATCTTCCGTGCCACCTGGAAAAACATTTGAATATCAACAGTCGATCAACAGGAGAGTGCCGCAATACCAGCGAAGTACCCATAAATCAAACACACTACCCCTTCTAAAATGTACACTCTCATCAAGCTATACCAGATAGTAATATCATTTACCTAGTCATCAAAAATCGTTCATGCTGCCTAAGAATTTATGTCCTTCCCTTCAAAACTGAACTGTGACCTTGTACATGTAAATCCTATTCCCGCACAACACACCACATCTATTATGACATCATGTGACAAGCAAAAGAATTCCATTATCAACTCTGAGTCACTAGCAAATTGCATACCTTATTAGTCAGAAACCTCTTTCTTGCTTCTTTCTAGGAGAAAATCATAACACACAACACGTTCTGTGCATCTATAGAAAATATCTGGTTTAAACTATGGTAGAACCCATCATGAACACTTTGAAATCCATTTGGTCATAAACAAGCTATCTGAACTGAATTCCTTAACTCCACCAAGCCACACAGGTTGCCAAATTCGAGAGCATTGCCACGAAACACCTGTAGATACTAGCCACATCATAAGTACCCAAAGAACTGATTATACCCATTATTGTGCTAACCTAACCTACTACCAAGTTGTCCTATTTCTCTAAGTTCTTTCTAAATTGCCTTCAAATTTCTACTTTCTTCTTGTTAGAACACTACTATCCTTAACTAAAACTTACCCCACGAACTCTAGAATAGAATCACGCTGCCCTAAGGCTTATAAGCCGCCAAATTCCCTTTTTATGTATCCCAAAGGTTCCACAACCAAAAATACTTACTCCGAAGAGACTTTATGTGAACCTAAAACTGTTTCCTTCACCTTCTTGATACTGAAATGCATAATTCACAATGATATAAGATGCCACGAGTCTCAACACTGTTCAATGCAACTCCCAGTTTTCTAGCCATATTTATAATTCTTGAATCCATTGGAATGATTCTCGAGAGTCGTGCACTCTACTCAAATCTCGAATTAACCGACCAAACAGACCGAAACGACCTGTGCCCCGTTAGCACACCAACACCCAAGGGAATAAAGAGTAACCCACACTCCTACGCAACCGAGCAAATTCCCGCTCCATGTACACTACATTCTCTGTGAATAACCACTCAATTATTTTATGGTCCTCCTATAACCATAGAGTGTAATACAACTTGTGTCCAAAGATTCCTTTATCCGAGTCATCCTCGATCTCAACCTCTGCAAGTCATAACTGATTCTCCGGTATACCCCACACCGAAACTAATACGACCTATAACCGTGCAATCAACCCGTCGATAGTAGACTCCCCCACTTAGCCTTAAGCATTCAATTATATAAAATTAGAACCCATAAGGATTTCTCCTTCTCAATTACCAAGGTCTCGCACTGTTAACTACCAGATTTCTCGAAGTCTTTTATTAAGCCATTCATGAACATTCTCAATCTCCAGCCAAAATCACACACGCAACCTCCTACTGGGTAGCAAGTAATATTCCTCGCAAAAGCTTCATCAACATCACGCCACCGCTAGCTGCACACAGGAGATAACCCACATGTGGAGTTCCTTACCAGCCTCTTCCAATGACACTGCATTGAGCGCAACGACCATTAAATCCGTAAATTCTCCTGGGTTCATGCTCGCCCACCATTTGTATAAGTCTGCACTTTCCCTATTGACATCAACTGTATGTCAACAATACCTTCCGAACTCAAGTCATATTGCACCTGACACGATAATCAGATCTTCACGCCTCTATTCATTTCAAACACACTCCTTTTTGCGATATTTAATTTTCCTTTGTACACTAACCATCACTCCAAATAGAGTCTGCAGGCCGATTCACATACTAACATGATTCCAAACCATTCTACACTTTCTCAATGCGCACGACTACCCTACTAGTGAATTCATATGCTAATCTGCCACTCTTACTTCGGTTAAATTATCTCCTTTAAGAAATTTCTCAACCTATACTTCTCCTACTTGATATTCTAGTACTTCAACCACCGCGAAGCACTTTCCATCATGTCTTCTCTCATACTTTGCTACCCAACTGCTGCATCAAATCAAAATGTATCTCTGTCGCACCTGAACCAATAAAATGTTACCGACTCTAAGTCTCTTCGAAGATCATCTTTCTCGAGCAATCAACATCAAAAATACCCATTCGCAACCACAATTACTACGCAAGCACTTACTCTTCTTGAGTCCAAACTCATTGACAAGACATAAGAATTTAATTTTCCCCAAAATTTAACAACGTGAAAGATCCTTCAAAACATTCACACTCAAGATCGTACGTCACATCAAAACAAAAAATCAAGCACCTAATGGCCTTCCTTTACATTTCAAGGAAACACTTCTCGTCACATTCAAATTGTCTTAACACATCCCGAAGTTACATCATACTTATCACAAAGCCATTCCACCGCTCATCGAGCCACGAAATCTACTCGTAGGGGCATTACCGGGCATATGAGTCCAAATGTACAGGTTACAACTACAGTTACCGAGCCAAAACTACGGTTTAAACCTAGCCTCAAGTCCTCCAGACTAGCCCATCACCAAAACACATAATACACATTTCGAACCTCGTTCATAGAATCACAAGTCGGCGATGCACAACTGATATCGAGTGCTTATGTGCGCATACAAATGCGTGAAAGGAATTCAAAGAGTTATGTTTCAAGCTGAATCAATTTGACACGATAGAATACAAGAAAGTAAAATTTTCCTAAGGGTTATACAGCCTCTCGAAGATAAGTACAGACATCTCCGTACCAATCAGTAAGACTCTACTAAACCCGCTCATGACTCGAGAGACCTATGTAACCTAGGCTCTGATACCAATCTGTCATGACCCAAACTAACCCCTGTCGTGATGGCTCCTATGGTGGAACTAGGCAAGCCGACTCATTTCCAAAACAACTGATATTTTCATTTCAAAGATAATTTTAATGTTATTTAACACAAAAACTTTCGTAAGGGAGTTCCAATCAAAATAAAAGTACGGAAGAAAAAGCCCGACATCGATGTCTCACTAGTCATGAGCATCTATTACAATCTGTCTAACAATATCAAGGCTAACTCGGCCTGAAAAATAGCTAAATGTAACTAGAGGAAGATAAGAGGGAGAAGAGCAAGTCTGAATAATCAACAACTGCTATCGTGTCCAGCTATATCTGGATCTGCACACAAGGTGCAGAGAGTAACGTTAGTATGCCAACTCAGTAAGTAACAACAATAAATAAAGACTGAGCAGTAGTGACGAGCAATAAAGCATATAACATTCATATCAAGAAATCCCAGTAAAATACCACATGCTTTCAAAATAAGGATTTGAATCAAAACATCTCGTTTAAATCCAGTTCCAGAAAAAAAGCATTTAAAGATATTTTTCAACAGTTTTCAAACAGAGTAAAAATACAAAGGTGAGCAAAAATGATGAAATCATAAACAGACCCTCGGAAAAAATATCACTCATATACAACCCATCAGGCAAACCTCACAGTCACTCGTGCGACTCGGACATACCTCACAATCATTCTTACCACTCGGACATATATCACAATCACTCATGCCTCCCAGTCACTTAGCACTCGGCACTTGGCACTCGCAATCAGTAGGTACCTGCGCTCACTGGGGGTGTGTACAGACTCCGGAGGGGCTCCTTCAGCCCAAGTGCTATATCAAGCCAAATCATGGCATAAATCACTCAGGCCCTCGACCGATATCAAACATGCTGTGGCGTGCAGCCCGATCCCATAAATATGCAACATGATGCGGCGTGCAGCCCGATCCCATAAATATGCAACATGATGCGGCGTGCAGCCCGATCCCATAAATATCCTCAAAAATCAGGCCCTCAGCCCCACTCAGTCATAAACCCTCAAGCCACTCGGGCATTTCAGTAAAAACAGGGCATTCGGCCCAAAACAATATTTATATGCATTAAAATAGAGTCGTAAAATTGAGTTATGCAGTAAACAAGTATAACCATGACTGAGTATAGATTTTCAATTGAAAACAATGAGAGGATAGTAAGAAAAGGCCCCTAAGGGTCCAAACAACACTGGCACAAGGCCCAAACATGGCATTCAGCCCAATTTACAGAAACTCTTTCTAAAACATATAGTTTCAACAAAGTATGCAACTTTACAATTGCTATGGGACAGCCCAAGTCACAATCCCCAATAGTGCACGCTCACATGCTCGTCACCTAGCATGTGCATCACTAAAAATAGTAGAATGATATAAAATCCGGTGTTTCGTACCCTCATGACTAGATTTACAATCGTTACTTACCTCAAACCGGTCAAATCTCTACCTCACAATGCTCTTGTCTCTGGACTCGGCCTCTAAATGCTCCAAATCTATTTACAATCAGTACAATACCATCAATATACGCTAATGGAACGGAATCTACAAGAAAAACTATCAAATTAGACCAAAACCCGAAATTGGCTCAAATTCGGCCCCCAGGCCCACGTCTCAAAATCCGACAAAATTTATAAAACTAGAAAGCTCATTCACTCACGAGTCTAACCATACCAAATTCATCAACATCCAACATCGTTTGGTCCTTCAAATCTTTAGAATAAACTTTTAAAAATTCCAAACCCTAACCCCTCATTTTCACTAATTACAATGATTAAACAACGAAAAATCACCATGTATACAAGTATTAGGGCTCAAGAAACTTACCTCATTGATAGCCCTTGAATTACCTTTCGAAAATCACTCCAAAAGCTCCAAAAACCGACTTGCAAATGGTGGAAATGAACCAAAATTTGCGAAGTGCTATCTATACATTCTTCCCAGATTTTCGCACCTGCGGCCTATTCCACGCGCATGCGGGACCGCGCCTGCAGTGAAAAATCCTCGCACCTGCGAGAATCACTTATACTCTCAACCTCCGCACCTGCGGGCTCGCAGGTGCGTCCAAATCCTTCGCACCTGCGCTCCAGCCTTGGCCTCCCATTTTCCACATCTGCGCTTCAAATTCTCGTGCCTGCGGTAGCGCACCTGTGCATTTCCTTCCGCTTCTGCGAAGCCTGCCCAACGCCCTCTTTTCCGCATCTGCGGACTCCCCTTGCGCACCAGCGACTTCGCACCTGTGACTCCTCCTTCCGCTGTTGTGGAAATAGCAGTAGCAGCAGCTTCAGCTGCATTTTTCAACTTCGACAAATCCGTTAACCACTCGGAATCACCCCGAGGACTTCGGGACCTCAACCAAAAATACCAACAAGTCATATATCAACATACAAACTTAGTCGAACCTTCGAATCACTCAAAACAACATCAAACCACCAAATTACTCTCGGATTCAAGCCTAAGAACTTCTAAATTTCCAAATTCGGCAACGGATGCCGAAACCAACAAAACCACATCCGAATGACTTCAAATTTTACACACACGTCACAAATGACGCTGCAAATCTATTCCAACTTCCGGAATTCCATTTCGACCCCGATACCAAATTTTCCACTACCGAACAAAAATCGCCAAATTTTTAATTTCGCCAATTCAAGCCTAATTCTACCACAGACCTCCAAATCACATTCCGGACGCTCTCTGAAGTCCAAAATAACCTAACGGAGCTAACAGAACCATCAAAATTCAAATTCGAGATTGTTTACATATAGGTTAATATCCGGTTGACGTTTTCAACTTAAGATTCTAAATAAGAGACTAAGTGTCTCATTCCACTCTGAAACTACTCCGGACCCGAACCAATTACCCTGGTATATCATAATATAGCTTAAGAGCATAAAGAAAATAGAAATAGAAAAAACAGGGCTATAACTCCCGAAACGACCGGCCGGATCGTTACACGAATTTACAAAGTGTTACACTCAATAGGCGGGAGTTTGATGTATACAATGGTATGCACTAGACATGATATTGCTTATGCAGTTGGTGTTGCTAGTAGGTTTCTCGAAAATCCTAAAAAAAAATATTAGAAAGCGGTGAAGTAGATACTTAGATACTTGAGAGGTACCACAGGAGGTTGCTTTTGTTTTGAAGTATATGATATAGTCTTGAAGGGCTAATAGATATTGATATGATAGGTGATCTTGATAATAGAAAGTCTATTGTTGGATATATGTTTACCTTTTTAGGGTGAGCTATATCATGGCAGTTGAGAGTGGAGAAGTGTGTCGCACTCTCTACAACTTAAGCGAAGTACATTATGCTACTGAAGTTGGTAAGCAGATGATGGCTGAAACGATTCATGCAGAATCTTGGCTTGAATCAGAAGGAGTATGTCATCTATTGTGACAGTTAAAATGCAATAGACTTGAGCAAAACTCTATATACCATGCAAGTACCAAACACAAAGACATGATATATCACTAGATTCGAGAAAATATAGAGAGTGAATCTTTACGAGTCTGAAAGATTTTCACAAGTGAGAACTCTCCAGATATGCTAACCAAAGTGGTACCAAAGACAAGTCTGAATTGTGCAAAGAACTTATCAGCATGCACTCAAGCTAGAAGTATAATATTTATCTTCTTCCGATGAATGGGTCTAGAGGGAACGATTTATGAGGTCCACACATTAGAAATAAAAGAAAAAGAAAACAAAATTAATCATGGCAAAATAAGTTTCGGACGAAATCGAGACTTGGCAACCAATTTGCATTGCAAATTGCCGATTGAAATCCAATCCTTTGATTGGTTTATATGTGCGGTCATTCTTTTATATAAGGAGATCTTCGTGTGAGGTATTCATAGACTGTTGTATTATGTTTGAAAAAATAGAAAGAATGAACGGTATTATAATGAGGTGTGTAATCTAGAAAAGGGTTGTTTTTTTAGAGTGTATATTGGTTTTTGCAGTATTTATTCGGGACTATAGAGTATAAAATTTTTTATTATAGTGGATTACTTTGTTACTCTTGGGCCCGTAGTTTTTTTTTCTTATTTAGAAATGTTAAAATCTTTGTGTCCGTATTATTCTTTTTATTCTTATTAATTACCGTATATGGATGCTAAATTATTATTTTTCTATTGTTATCGTGAATATTATTTGCGTGGGCGTTTATTCCCAGAATGAACCGCGTTCATTACTCTAGTTCTCTCGGAACTAGCTGACCCCAAGGGTTGGAAATACTTTTCCGTGAGAAATTTGAGAACTTAAAAGATTTGACGTCATGTGTTGGCTAACAAGTTATGTTGTTTGCCCAAATATAGGTATTATTGTACTTATTTCTTGTGGTGTCATTCTTAATTTGGTAAATTTTTAGATATGAGCAGTATGTGCTTGCAAACCAGAAGTAACACTTAATTTGGAATCTTAATCCTCTTCGGGATATGTTACATATATAATTATTTGTTTCCTCAAAATGTAATTTTAACTTCTTAAAGTTCTATAAATAGTTAGTCGAACGTTCTTTAAATTTGTAGATTAAATCATAGAAAAATGTATTTTTATATACAACCATATACTTCATATATAAGTTTATAGAAACTATACTAGCATGACATTTAAACATAAATGTCAATAGTCTATTGTGTGAGACTCCTTGCGCGATGCTCTCTATATACTATATATCAATTCAAAGAGTTAATTACTCAAATAAAATAAAATAAATAAAATAAAATAAGACTTGGGTTGCCTTTCAAGAAGACATGCAACTCACGGTACCAAGTGTGACTTCTCCAACTCAATATCAGCTAAAAGCCTTCCTTCCCACGTCGCCCAAAAGTCAAATTGCTTATATTGTTAGTATAATCAAAATCCAAAATAGAGGTGCGACTTGGGTTGCCTTTCAAGAAGACATGCAACTCACGGTACCAAGTGTGACTTCTCCAACTCAATATCAGCTAAAAGCCTTCCTTCCCACGTCGCCCAAAAGTCAAATTGCTTATATTGTTAGTATAATCAAAATCCAAAATAGAGGTGCGACTTGGGTTGCCTTTCAAGAAGACATGCAACTCACGGTACCAAGTGTGACTTCTCCAACTCAATATCAGCTAAAAGCCTTCCTTCCCACGTCGCCCAAAAGTCAAATTGCTTATATTGTTAGTATAATCAAAATCCAAAATAGAGGTGCGACTTGGGTTGCCTTTCAAGAAGACATGCAACTCACGGTACCAAGTGTGACTTCTCCAACTCAATATCAGCTAAAAGCCTTCCTTCCCACGTCGCCCAAAAGTCAAATTGCTTATATTGTTAGTATAATCAAAATCCAAAATAGAGGTGCGACTTGGGTTGCCTTTCAAGAAGACATGCAACTCACGGTACCAAGTGTGACTTCTCCAACTCAATATCAGCTAAAAGCCTTCCTTCCCACGTCGCCCAAAAGTCAAATTGCTTATATTGTTAGTATAATCAAAATACAAAATAGAGGTGTCGAACAGGAACAAGTTTGAAAGGGTTATTTTAGACTCTAAAAGATAACAACAATAACAACAACAACCCAGTATAATCCCACTAGTGGGGTCTGGGAGGGTAGTGTGTACGCAGACCTTACCTCTACCCTGGGATAGAGAGGCTGTTTTCAAATGACACTCGGCATCCTTCCCTCCAAGAACTCCTCACCTTGCTCTTGGGGTGACTCGAACTCACAACCTCTTGGTTGGAAGTGGAGGGTGCTTACCATCAGAGCAACCCACCTTGTCAGACTTTAAAAGATAATTTACCCTAATTTTCATTACTATGATTAAAAAAATCATTTATGTAGGACTAGATACTTACCTAAGCCTAATTGATTATCAACTGGGGTCATGACTTTTTTACCCCATAAGGAATGTGCAGCCTACAAGATCAAGTGAACAAAAAGGAAAGACAAAATACATTTATATCAAATTAAACGGCAAATTAAGCACATTTACACCAAATTCAACTCCTAGTTCATCCATTTGTTGTGATTTGGCTGTAATAATAATAATAATAATAATAATAGTAATAATAATAATAATAATAATAATAATAATAATAATAATAATAATAAGAAGAAGAAGAAGAAGAAGAAGAAGAAAAATAATAATAATAAGAAGAAGAAGATACTTACATGTGAACTAGTAAGGGTTTTGCCCAATACAGAAATTTAAATTAGGTACTTAATTTTGGAATAAGTTATCTATTTTGTTATGATTATTCTCATTGTATATGTTGAAGTACGATGATTATGAATATGACATGCATCTTTTCTCAAGTCTCGTCTCACCTTTTTGAGGGAGTTTGACGAGACTTGTTGAGCACATTCGCACTCACATCTCCTGTTATTTTTCCTTTATGGAGGTGCTCCGCGAGACTATACTACAATCTAGGCTCTACATCTCCATACCTAATGTTTCGTAAGCCCCACCATGTCATTCGATGGTGGCAACATTTTCTTTGATTCTTTTTCATAGTCGGACTCCGTCCAGAGCATTTCTTATTCGTTTGTCATTCAAAAAAGCTCTATTGACACATTGTAGGTATATTGTATATGTCATTGAGTAGTCTTCATCACGATTTATAACTGTTATGCTATTTTATTTATTATGGGGCCGATGTGTTAAAATTATGTTTTACTTGCATAATAATCTTTAAAGTGTGCATGTGATATGAATGTACGAAATGCATGGCAGGATCAGTTCGTTTAGCACGGTCTATGGAATCGAGGGGTGGTTATGTGT
Organism: Nicotiana otophora; assembly: GCA_000715115.1. Lineage (NCBI taxonomy): Eukaryota > Viridiplantae > Streptophyta > Magnoliopsida > Solanales > Solanaceae > Nicotiana > Nicotiana otophora. The sequence goes on along the minus strand of AWOL01S0007957.1, from coordinate 310,757 downwards.
CCTCGCGATTTTGGGGCATATCAAACTTAATATTGGAGCACTTGATTCTAAGTGTGTCCTACTGTGTCATAAAGTTGTGTCTAGTAGAATCTCTCTTATCGGTGTGTTTTGCACCACACTTAGAGCACAATACGGATATTCAGAAAATTTTCCAATTTATTTATTTTAATCTAGCTCGTGCAATAGAGCACGGTTCTAGGATTGTATCTAATATGTGCCCTATGTTTTATTTTCAAAAATGGTTCACACGAGATCATCCGTGGTGGCAAGGGATATCTATATCGCTCCTGAAGCGGCTTGTGATAGGTTTTTGTAGCTCCTAGGGATCGAGGCCGAGCACCGACTAGAGTTGCGAGAATGCCAGGGGCACAGAGGCATGTGGAAATTGAGAAGAAAGCAGTTGATGTACTTCCACCACAAGTCCAAAATGAGTTTAATGAGATATTACAAGGTATGAAGTAAGCAGTGGACACGTTTGTTGGGCTTGTCGCAGCGCAAGCACAACTAATTGATGATGGTCTTCAATAGGGAACATGCAGAATTTTTGGAAGAAATTCAAAAAAGCAATTGACCTACTGGGACAACAGGGGAGATAGTTGTATATGGGTAACTCCGGATTAGCGCACACCCCGACTTCCCGGTAAGTCAAACGAAGTAAGAGTGAATGTATGAGATCAAAATTGAATCTGGGAACTCTTTGAATCGAGACTCGAACAGGGTAATCGCCACCGAGCCTGACAAGACAATACTCCTCTAACCCAGAACGAACTTCAAGATCTCGGAAAGCACTATAAACGGTTGTGCATGACTAACAGAGGGCCGTGATATTCACATCCAACCGGATATCACGGCGCAGATCTCGCCCGATGTCGGTAGTGTATTGACGAGAAAGGAGGATTTTTACCTTTTTTAGTATTGTACGAGGGATGAAACTCTCCTACTATATAAAGGGGAAGTTTTTTATTCAATAGACACATTGTAGCACGCATATCAAGGCAATACAACTTATTTCTCTGCTTTCTAGCTATTAAAAAGTTTTTATTTTAATCGTAGTTCTTCACATACATTTGGCTTCGAATCGAGGGTCCGGTCGAGTACAAATATATTGTTCAGCCTTAATCCGAACTCGGCCTTAATGTCACTACTGGTTTGGTTATTCATTTTATCTTTAATTTGTTTATCTAGCATTTTTATTACTTGTGTTGAATCAATCCACATATCCTTAAAATCGCCTACAAATTTAATTGTTAAGGGTAAACAGTTTGGCGTCCACAGTGGGGCTAAGGATAATAGTGGTGGTTTCATACAAATCTCCATAACACATACTCTATTTTATACTTGTTCTTTCAGGCCTCAATTTCAGGTCAGCTTAAAAATATCAAATTCTCAATCTGCTCACTTAAATGTTGAGGTTGAGTCTGGCCATCATGGCGAAAACAACAATCTGGTGTCTCGCAATGAGGTGCCCCATGTTGATCCCGATGGAGTCCTAGTCACAGACCTAGTCGATGCTAACTCGCAGGTGATAATCGACGCCAACCTGCCTATCGATCCTGAGAACATCGTTCGCGGAGGAGCCCGACCAACGTCTCGAGGAGCGCCCGAAGGTGAAGGTGACGGGGTCAGTTTATGGTTAATCTTCAAAATGTTGCAGGCTCAACAGGCACCGACAGCGCAGCTGCAAAATCAAAGCCTCGCCCCCAACAGAGTTAAGCCCGAACCATCTCGAGAAAACATCCGAAGAAATGAGCAGATCACCGAAAGACTGGGTGAAGCTGAGTTTGGTATCAGTCCCGAAGTAATGAAAATGCTTGGAGCATTAATAATAGGGGTGGAATAAGGTGATAAGAAAATTGAGGTGAACGACAAGAAGGTGGAATTCTGAATTCCAAGAAATTTGTCCAAAAGCTTTCCCTCTGAGCGCAACACCAAAGCCAATCCCGAATAGGTTCTGTATGCCCGATATTCTAAAATATAACGGAACCACGGATCCGATGATCATGTGAACTACACATGCGCCATCAAAGGAAACGACTTGGAAGACGATGAAATCGAGTTAGTGTTATTAAAAATGTTTGGGAAAACTCTGTCAAAAGGAGCAATGATATGGTACCACAACTTACACCCAAATTTCATTGACTCGTTCAGTATGCTCGTAGATGCTTTTGTAAAGGCTAATGCCGGCCCATCAAGGTCGAAACCAGAAAATCAGACCTTTTCAAGGTTAAGCAAAGAGACAGCGAGATGCTCAGGGAGTTCGTATCAAGGTTTCAAATGGAACGGATAGACTTGCCTCCAGTTGTGGATGATTGAGCCGTTCAAGCATTCACTCAAGGACTTAACCCATGAAGATCCTTGGCTTCGCAACAGTTAAAACAAAATTTGGTAGAATACCCGACGATAACTTGGGCCGACATCCACAGCAGGTACCAATAAAAAATCAGAGTCGAGGACGACCAACTCGGGGAACTTTCTGGGTCCGTTTATCTCATCAGAACTAACGACAGGTCTAAGAGAGTCGTCGACCATGAATCAATGCCGGCCTGAGACCGGTACCAATCATACAACGCAGATCGAAGGGGAAACAGGTCCAGGCGCAACTCTATAAGGAATGAAAAGAGAAGCGATCAAGGACCCAGTAGCCGAGGTCTGATGAAAAAAAGCGGTTTCAACAGGCCGCTCGGGGGAAGGGTAGAACCAAGATTATCGGAGTATAACTTCAACGTTGATGCAGCCAGCATCATATCAGCCATTGGGCGCGTAAAGGAAACCAAGTGGCCTCGACCATTATAGTCCGACCCTACCTAGAGAGATCCTAACCTTATGTGTAAGTATCATGGAACTCATGGCCACAGGACTGAGGACTGCCGACAATTGAGAGAAGTAGTTGCCCGGTTGTTTAATAACGGGCATCTCCGAGAATTTCTGAGTGATCGAGCCAAAAACCACTTCAGGAACAGGGACTCCAATAAATAGACCGAACAAGAAGAACCTCAACATGTCATCAAAATGATCATTAGCGGGGTCGATGTCCCCCAGGGGCCAATGATAAAGTGCACTAAAGTATCCATCATGAGGGAAAAGCACACTCGAGATTATGTCCAGGAGGGAACCATTTCATTCAGTGACGAGGATGATGAGGGCATCTTACAACCTCAGAATGATACACTGGTGATATCCGTACTTATCAATAAATCTCGAGTTAAACATGTGTTGATTGATCCAGACAGTTCGGCCAACATCATCAAATTGAGGGTCGTAGAGCAGTTAGGGTTACAAGACCAAATTGCGCCGGCGGTCTGGGTGTTGAACGGATTTAACATGGCATGCGAAACTACTAAAGGAGAAATAACCCTACCAGTGAACACCACTGGGACAATCCAAGATACAAAATTCTATGTGATCAAAGGGGACATGAGGTACAACACCCTATTCGAAAGGCCATGGGTTCATAACATGATGGCGTTACCCTCAACCTTACACCAGGCACTGAAGTTCCCTACACCGGGAGGAGTTAAGTCGGTCTATGGAGAGCAGCCGGCCACAAAGGAAATGTTCGCAGTCGACGAGGTGATCCCGGTGCCTATGGTATCGACATCAAAGAACACAGAGCCGACTATGAAGGAAGGAATTAAATAGTAATCACCGATACCAGTCCCAACCGAACCGAAAGGACGAGGAGAAGATGAGGAGGATGACTACAGAGTTCCTAGATCATTCATAGATCTTGATGATTCTGATGCCATGAAATCGATGGTCTAGGAGCTAGAGCAAGTCATATTGATCGAACACTTACCCGATTGAAAGGTATACTTGGGAGCGGGGATAACTCACGAGCTCAGTAAAAAAACTCATTGAATTTCTTATAGCTAACATAGATTATTTCGCATGATCTCAGAAAATTGCACCGCAGTCCGAGGTCAAACATGCATTCATCAAGGACGAGGTATCTAAACTCCTTAAAATAGGGTCCATTTGGGAAGTTAAATACCCTGACTGGTTAGCTAACATAGTGGTAGTACATAAAAAAGGAAATAAGTTAAGAATGTGTGTGGACTATAAAGATCTAAATAAGGCATGCCCTAAGGATTCTTTTCTTTTGCTTAACATCGATCAGATGATCGATGCTACGGCCGGGCACGAGATGCTCACTTTTCTCGATGCCTATTCCGGGTATAACAAAATTCGGATGGACCCGAGCGATCAAGAAAAGACTTCCTTTATCACTAAATTATACCTATTATTGTAACGTGATGCCATTCGGATTAAAGAACGTTGGTGCCACCTATCAACGCCTAGTAAACCAGATGTTCGAAGAACAGATAGGAAAATCAATGGAATCTTATATTGACGACATGTTAGTCAAGTCCGTGCAAGAAGAGGATGATTTGAAACATTTGCAAGAAACCTTTGGCATATTAAAGAAATACAATATGAAGTTGAACCCGAAAAAAGTGCGTATTCAGGGTCGGATCTGGAAAATTCCTCGAGTTCATGGTATCCAATCGAGGGATCGAGGTCAATTCTGACAAAATCAAAGCCATAGAACACATCACCGTGGTGGATAATGTCAAGGCCGTTCAGAGACTGACCGGGAGTATAGCCATCCCGGGCCGGTTCATATTAAGGTCCTCAGACAAAATCCATCAATTCATCTCACTGTTGAAGAAGAAGAATAACTTTTCCTGGACTCCGGAATGCCAACAAGCTTTGGAAGAAATCAAACGGTACCTTTCGAGTCCGCCCTTGCTCCACACTCCGAAAGCGGATGAATAGTTAAACCTTTACTTGGCGGTTTCCGAGGTGGCGGTAAGTGGAGTCTTGGTCCGGGAAGAGGAAGATACATAGTTTCCTATTTACTATATCAGTAGAACTCTAAGCGAGACCGAAACAAGGTATCCTTACTTGAACAAATTGGCGCTCGCTTTGCTAAGCGCCTCCAGAAAGTTAAAACTGTACTTTCAATACCACCCTATATGTGTCGTAACCTCTTACCCACTAAGGAACAGCATGCTCAAACCCGATCTCTCGGGCTGGTTGGCCAAATAAACCATCGAAATTAGCGGGTACGATATCGAGTATCGGTCCCGAACTGCCATAAATCTCATATTTTGGTAGACTTCGTGGCCGACTTTACATCAGCCTTAGTGCCTGAATTCAAAACGGAATTATTGCTGACCTCGGGGACTACCTCGATGGACCCTTTTTACGGATGACGCCTCGAACGCAAAGGGGTCTGGGCTTGGCATCGTGCTAAAACCACCTACAGGAAATGTAGTTAGGCAGTCTATTAGAACTGTGAAATTGACTAACAATGAGGCCGAGTATGAGTCCATGATTGCAGGTCTCGAATTGGCTAAAAGACTTGGGGCCGAGGTGATCGAAGCTAAGTGTGATTCTCTCCTCGTGGTAAATCAAGTCAATGGGACGTTCGAAGTGAAATAGGAACGAATGCAAAGGTATTTAGATAAGTTACAGGTAATACTGCATCAATTCAAGGAATAGACCTTACAAGACGTGCCCCGAGATCAGAACAGTGAGGGTGATGCTCTGGCTAACTTGGGTTCATCAGTTAATGACGATGAATTCAATTCGAAAACAGTCATATAGCTCATGAAGTCGGTGATAGAAGAAGGCCATGCCGAAGTAAACTCAACAATTTAACATGGGATTGGAGGAACAAGTACATAGATTACTTGAAGACTGGGAAATTGCCCTCAAATCCCAAAGAATTGAGAGCCCTACATACCAAGGCTGCCAGATTTAGCTTGGCCGAAGGGGCATTATTTAGGAGAATGTTCGATGGCTCGCTAGTCAGATGCTTGGGACCGGGAGATACCGAATATGCCTTGAGAGAAGTTCATGAAGGAACTTGCGGAAACCATTCGGGGGCAGAGTCTTTGGATCAGAAATTAATCAAGGACGGCTATTATTGGACTAAAATGGAGAAAGATGCGAAGGACTTCATACGAAAATGCGACGACTGCCAGAGACACGCACCGATGATCCATCAACCAGGAGAGCTACTCTAATCGGTCTTATCCTCGTGGACATTTATGAAATGAGGAATGGATATCGTCGTTCCCCTATCGTGGGCACCCGGTAAAGCTCAATTCATATCGTTCATGACCGATAGTTTTTCCAAATAGGTCGAGGCTCAAGCATTCGAAAAGGTATGGGAGAAAGAAGTCATTGACTTCATTTGGGACCACATAATATGTCAATTTGAGATACCGGCCGATGTCATTTACGATAATGGGAAACAATTCTTCGGCAGCAAGGTAAATAAAGTTTTTGAAGATCACAAGATTAAGAAAATACTATCTACACCTTACCATCCTAGTGGGAATGGACAGGCGGAATCCACAAACAAGACCATAATTCAAAACCTAAAAAAGTGGTTGACCGATGCCAAAGGGAAATGGAAGGAACTCTTGCCTGAAGTCCTGTGGGCATACCGTATGACCTCGATGTCTAGTATCGGGGCCACCCCATTTTCGTTGGTCTACGTGGACGAAGCCTTAATACTAGTCGAAGTAGGAGAACCGAGACTCAGGTTCCAATATGCGACCAAAGAGTCAAATGGCGAGGCTATAATCACAAGCCTGGAACTATTGATGAAAGGCGTGAGGCCGCCCTAGTCGGGTTGGCCGCCCAGAAATAGAGAATAGAAAGATACTGCAACCGAAGAACCAACCTCCGATACTTCATGATCGGGATTGATCCTTGTCCAATCCACACTCAATATTGAGTGGAAACGGCCATTGGAAGAATAGTACCCAGCAAGAGTCGGGGTCAATTTCCACATGGAGTTACTAGGGGTGTTAGGAGTATACACTTGAAGAAGCGAAAGGAATAGCTAAATTGCACTCCCACAAAAGGTTTTGATTTCTAATTCTAATTTTACTCTAGCGCTATAAACTAAGAAAAGAAACTAGAAGCTAATAAGTATTTTTGGTGTTTTTCCAAATAATTAAAAAGCCTAGGGATGTGACTATAACTTAGGTGTTTTCCTAATGGGTAAAATACGTTAATACTTGTTTTGTTGATTGGGGTATATTATAGCTCTCAACTCTACGTTACCCACTCAATACCTCTCGATCAAAGAGTGATTTTTCCCAATTTGGCTTTCTCAAGTCCAAATGAGTATCAAACAAAATAGTTTATATGAGCTCAATTCGGGTTCTCACTATCTCTATTTTAAACTCTTAAATTAGGCTAATCAGACCCTCAATTAGCCCAATTCCTTGTTAGCCAAGTTATCCTAGACTAGGTCCCTCTTTCTCAAGTAGAGACTAAGTCAAAATGACATAAATCAATATTTGCAACCATTAATTCTAAAATTGAAGCATAAACTAAGCTAAATAATCAACACCCAATCACAAACAAATATTAAATTAAGTACTCATAAGGTTTACACACTAGGGTTGGGTCACAACTCTAGTAAACATCTAGCTACTCATAGTGGAAATTGAAGAAAATAAAGAAGAAATGCTAATTAAACTCATAATCTAAGATCGAAATGATAAAATATAATGTTTAAACACTAAACTAGTCACAAACTTCCTAAAATGGCAAAATGTAACGGCTACAGCATCTCAAACTTCGAAACTTGACCTAAAAATGTGAAACTCGTCTATTTATAGTGGCCGAAAATTCGCATACAAAAATGCTCCTCGGTAGGTTCTGCGACCGCACAATTCCATGTGCGATCCACAGATTTCTTCAATTGCAAGATCTTTGATTCTGCAGCCGCACAATTCTGGATTGCGATTGCGAAGCATCTTCTGTGGCCGCACAATTCTTGTGTGGTCCGCACTTCAGCAAGGCTTCAGGACTTATTCTTTTGCACAATCTCTGATCTGTAAATCATTTTTCAGTGCAGACCTTGTTCTGCGGCTGCACAATTCATGTGCGGTCTGCACATTGCCCAAATTCTTGCTAGGCTCTTTCACTTGATCTGCGGTCGCAGATGGAATTCTGTGGTCTGCACTTTCTTCTGCGACCGCATAAATCCTTCTGCAGATCACACTTCTTTAGTTCTACGTCCTTTCCTACCTTGTGATTCGGAACACTCCGTTTTTAGTCGGAATGCATCATGGAAGACCAAATTTCAAACATTCTTGCAATTTTCACACTTTAATTTCAGCTAATAAGTAGTCAAAATCCCCATTTGTCAATTCCCCCAAACTTAACTCTTTACTTATCCTCAAGCAAATAAATTAGTTCTCACCTCCTAGAGTTATGGTGTCATTTCATCGAGTCAAAGGTGAGTCATTCACACATCATCTGGGACCAACAATTACCCACACTACTCATGCATTATCAACACGGTGACAAGTCAACTATTCATGCACATATAGTTCTAATGTGACATTTGAGCTTCAAAAGACTTTACTCCTCAAGGACTTTTGTTCTATCATGTAGGTCATGGTGGACTCCAAACTATTCCTGCTCTACTTTCCATTTTCCATGCTCACTTAAGAAATTAGCACTCAATCTTAGGATTCATGAAAGGTTCACTCGTCTCTCACAAGAGAATGTCACAGGTACGGCTTCAAGTACCATAGGCTTTCCCCTCATGTAGATCGCCACTAATGTAAGCTCACTCGGTTTGAAATCAAGTAGGACTTATTTCCGGTTGTAATGAAGGCTTTTGGATTAGGGTAGGATACCATATGGGTAAGTGGTTACACCTTTCCTTAAGCACTCCACACTTTCATTTCTCGGCTCATAATTGTCAATTCTTAGAGGCATTTTCTTTTTATTGGGGACTAGAGAGACTTAACATCACTCTTTCTTGTTCATTTCATTCTTTTTTCTCCCTTTTTGATTGCTCATGCTAGGGATCATTACCTTTTTTTTTGACTCCATCAACCCTTCCCCTTATTCACGTTTTGCATTTTTCTTTTTTTGCCTTTTCTTCTATAGAGATCATGTTTTTTCTCTTTCTGTGCCTTGATACCTTTTTCAAATTCCTCATCTCTCCCCTAAACTTATGTTTTAAGCAACTTGTTTCACAAGAGTGTTAAAGAAAGTTCGGGTGTGAAGAGAGGGTCACCATAAAACGGATAAAGGCTTATAACAAACAACAAACAACAACAACCCAGTATAATCCCACTAGTGGGGTCTGGGGAGGGTAGTGTGTACGCAGACCTTACCCCTACCCTGGGATAGAGAGGCTGTTTCCAAATGACCCTCGGCATCCTTCCCTCCAAGAACTCCCCACCTTGCTCTTGGGGTGACTCGAACTCACAACCTCTTGGTTGGATAAAGGCTTATAACATAGTTATCAAATGAGAAAGGCTATAGTCTCAAAGGGCTTGGCTAGGGATAATTACATTGGCTGGCAATAATAAGCTCAAACGGGCTAAGGAAAGCCTACAATCACTTCTCAAACCAAGAAAAACTTAGGATTTCGCCTTGAAACACATTCGGGGCAAGTTCTAGACCCTTCGCACGGATACTTGGACTAGCAACAATTCATCTCACCCCTCACGCAACTAGATTTTAAACTAGTATAGAGTCGAAGGCCTACAATGACCACATTCAAGTTTAAAGATCACTATGGTCTAATTAAATCACTTGATCTCAACTCAAGCCACAAAGTCAACTAACTAGAGCTATTTCTTTCAAAAAACTTGTCTCTAACCATAAATACGTAGTTAAGTGTGTTGGTACCAATTGAAGCATGGTTTTAAACTTCAAGCATGACTTGATTAGGTCTTTTTATTCATTACTACTACTATTATTACCTAAATACAAAATCAGACTCATTCCCTCAAGAAGGTTGTCACGCCATCCATCGTTGGGACGAGTCACCCGGTTCACACAACAACTACCTTTGGAACAAACTGTGGCATTAAGAAAACCAAAGGCTTATTATCTACTAAAGCATAAAAAGAAGCTACTTAACAAACAAGAGCTAATATAAAAGAAATAAAAAAAATAAGCAAAAACTACTAAAGAGATATAAATATACATAAGAGAAGAGAGAAAAGCTAGATAAATACAAACCAAATGTATCAAAGTGTACCAATGTGTCAAATAAACTCCACCCCCCGAATAAAAGTAAGCATTGTCCCTAATGCTTAGCAAAATAAGAGTAAAAGAGGAGAGGGTGAAGAAAATTCCTTATGGATCCTTGGATATCTCAGTGTCCCCAGTAATGTCATCTCCTTTAGGATCAGCCAATTGAATCTCATCATCATCAAATCTAGTGTGGATGGGTTGGCAAACATCTCACGCACTACCTCAGCAGTGTCGGCAGCAAGGTCTGGCTCATCAGACTGGCCAGTTAGTACTACCAGTGCAGATGGTGCTGAAGGATTTGGGGCGGACTGGTGCGGGTCAAGCATCATGTCAAAAGGAAGGTCGCCAGCTGTAGCAAGTCTAGTCACCTCCCTCCGGAGCTTGTCCATTGATTTCTTGCTCACCTAGGACTTCCTCATCTTCTTAACTTTCTTTCCCAGTTCCTCAATCATTGGCTTGTGTTGTACCAAGGTATCCATGATCGTCTTCTGGTTCTCTAAAATCTTCTTCAATGCCTCATCAATGTTATAAGGAGCATGTGGTTCCTGAGAAGTGGACTGCACTGCAACAGCACTAGACAAGTCAGACAACTTAGAAGTAGTTGTATGCATCCAGTTGTTGAGACTCGCCAATGTCTGGGAGACTCGTAGAGCAGATAGGGGAACTAAGGGCACGTGCACTAGCTTTAGAGAAACTCAAGGGGATGTGGTAGGAGATGAAGATGATGGTGGAGGCATAGCAGTGGCACTGGTAGAGGGCTCGGCAGAGGTGGATGGAAGATCAACTGCCTCAGAAGCTACCACTGTTGGCTCATCAGATTGGCCTGTGGTGGTAGAAGGATGAACTTTCTTCTTTGGGTTGCTCGCATCCATCAGTGAATACCAATCGAAGGGCTTCTTTGCTTTCACCTTGGTGTCAAAATCCCTCGGCTCTACCTTTGCATCGGTGAGGTACTCTGTGATAGTGTTGGGATAAGGGTAGGCCGAGCTATCCTGCCGTGTAATCACTGAAATGTTGGCTGACATCTTAGCGCCCACATTGATTGGGTAACCAGGCATGATGGAAGCTACAAGCACAGCCTGAGGGATAGGAATGTGAGTCTCGTTTTGGCTCGGATCCAATCTGCTGCAGATAAAGGTTTGTCACCCCTTCACCTCAAAACTCAGAGTGTTCCGGTAGATAGGAACCTCAGCAGCGATCCAAGGTGGTGGTGGACCTAGTGGTGCTAAAATCTCAGCCAATCAAGGTCGGACTTCATCCTTCACTTATTCAGATATTCTTTCGGCTCAAAATCCTCACAGCTCAAATACGCATTTAGTGTATGCTGATCAAACCTGACCTTGAGCAACATTGGCATAACATTCAAGGACAAGGTATTCTTTGGCATCCTCTACCCTCTCGGTGAACCACATCCACCCCTTTTGTGCCCTGAACTATCTCAGTATAGCTGGGTTATATTTCTCCATGTCCTTCAACAAAAGTTGTCGCTCAAGAGTCGGCGAACTCACTAGCCACCACATACAGAAACTGGTGAAGGCAGCGAGGCCGACAAAGCGATCCTCCCAATCCTCTTTCTTATTTGATCTTTCAAGGCCTAAAGCTCTAGCATCACCCTCTTTGCCATCATCGGGGATGTCATGTATAATAGGAGCCCTAGGTACTGGTGCAGTTGATGGCTCAGAAGCCTGTCTAGCACTCTCCGACCCCTTGGAGGTGTTCTGAGATGAAGATGGCTCGTCCCTCAGCTGGTATCTCCCCTGTGGCCTCGACTGTGTGGTTGTCTGCTCCTCCTGAATAGAGGCTGAGTTACCCTCTGACACTTCCCTAGACGAGACGTAAGAGCTAGACTGGAGAGGTCTGCACCTCTCCCTCTGTCGGTTGTTGTCTTCTTTCTTATTGTCTTGGGCTGGCCAAGGGACAAGGCACTTTTGCCTCGACCCCGAGAAGATTCACCACTCCCTTTTGAAGTGTCGCCTCGTCCTCATGATCGAACCATTATTTGTATCAAGTAGAGGAGATTATTAGTCCCAATTCATTGTTCAAACACATACAGGAGACATATGGGTAAGGGAGAAACCATAGGACAAAGTGAGGTTGTACAGTTAAGTCATGCCTGCAGGATAAGGGATCTGCGGTCCGCACAATTAGTCTTGCAGTCACAGATGGGAAGTGAGGTCCGCACATTTGAGATTGCGGCCGCACTTCTGGGTCCCCAAAAATGTGAACTCTCTAATGATAGAGAAATGGTCAATCTACGTCCGCAAGAAAAAATATGTGGTCTGCACAATTTGACCTGTGGTCGCAGAGTCCTGCCTCACACAAGTGTTTAAAAATGCATTGTGCGATCTGCGAAACTCAAAATATTACGAACATACACTTTTTTATTCTAACATTTTTCAATTTCTAGCAAAAATGGCATGGAAACATTGTAAAAGCATGAAATTTCACTAATCCATTCCCCATAGAGTATGTATCAAGTTAACTCAGTTCAGATCTACCCCACATGGACACACAATGGAACTCTAATAATAGATGGCCTAAAAAGAACTAAAATAAATCTACAAATTAAACTAGCTTAAAAATTAATATGAAATTGAAGCATAGCAGATAGAGTGAATGCACTGAGTGAGTAATCTAGGTGACTCTGTGTGTGAAAAGTTGAAATCTCCAAGAAAATGTAGCAGGGCAACAATGTTTGTTCAAAGTGGGAAAAGGGTAAAATGAGCCCTACTATTTTATTTATATCGTTCAAAAGGATAAGGGATCAGAGACAAGTGCGGCCGCACATTTTCATGTGCGGTCCGCACTCTTTAACCTGGGTGATTATTTTAGAAATCAATTTGTGGTCTGCCCATTTTTGGGCGCGGCCGCAGATTTCACGTGAGGTCACAAATCGACCTCTGCACTGACAAGCTCAAACTTCAGAGAGTTGGTATTTTTGACATTTCAATTCTGCGGTCCGCAAGATAAATGTGCGGCCACAATGGTCATCTGCTATGGCACATGAAAATGTGTGGTCCGCACTCTCTTGAACACTTAACCATATTTTTGTCTACAATTCTTGTAAGTCACACCGACCCTTGTAGCACACTTCAAATCAAGTTAGAACAAAAATAACACCTAACTACAAAAGAGAAAGAAAAGAAACATGGGTTCCCTCCCAAGAAGCGCCTGATTTAATGTCGCAGCACGACGTAGAATACCCTCAAGTGAAATGAATGACTGCCACCATGTGGCTATCTCCAAACTTTCCCAAGTAGTGCTTAACTCGGTGACCATTGACTTGGAATACTTCATTGTGTTTGTTCTTCAAGTCTAATGCACCAAAAGGTGTCACACCCACAATTTCAAAAGGACCACTCCATTTGGATTTTAGCTTCATGGGAAACATCCTCAACCTTGAGTTAAACAATAACACAAGATCGCCCACCTTGAACTCTTTGTTCTAAATGTATTTGTCATGAAGATATTTCATCTCTTCTTTTTACAAGGACAAACTCGCATAAGCATGGTACCGGAACTCATCCAATTCATTCAAGTGTGCAACCCTCAAGTTAGCGGCTACAACCCAATCAAGATTCAACTTCTTTAGAGCCCACATGGCCTTGTGTTCTAGTTCCACCGGAAGATGAAAAACTTTCCCGAACACCAACCGGTATGGCGACATTCCGATAGGTATTTTGTAAGCCGTCCGATAAGCCCATAATGCATCATCAAGCTTCTTGGACCAATCCGTCTGATTAGCATTCACCGTTTTGGACAAGATATTCTTTATCTCCCGATTGGAGACTTTTACTTGTCCACTAGCTTGTGGGTGATAGGGAGTCGTGACTTTGTGAGTAACACCATACTTGCTAAGAAAAGTGTTGAAAGCCTTGTTGTAAAAATGTGAACCCACATCGCTTATAATTGCACATGGAGTAACAAACCTTGTGAAAATATTCTTCTTCAAGAAATCCACCACACTTCTCACCTCATTGTTAGTTAAAGCAACGGCCTCAACCCATTTGGACACATAATCCACCACGACCAAGATGTAGGTGTTTCCACAAGAACTCACAAAAGGTCCCATGAAGTCAATACCCCACACATCAAAAATGTCTATCTCTAAAATGGTTGTGAGAGGCATTTCATTTTTCTTTGAGATTCCACCGGCCTGTTGACATTCATCACATCTTTTCACAAACTCACTAGCATCTTTGTAAAGAGTAGGCCAATAGAAACTGCAACTAAACAATTTGGCCACCGTTCTTGCTCCACCATCATGACTACCATAGGGTGAAGAATGACAAGCCCCAAGGATTTCACCTTGCTCTTCTTCCAGTACACATCTTCTAATCACCTCATCCGTACAAATCCGAAAAATATATGGTTCATCCATATAATAATCTTGCCAATCCCATTTGAGCTTCTTTCTTTGGCTTGAAGAGAAATCATCTAGAATGATTCCACACACAAGAAAATTTGCTAAATTTGCGAATTATGGCACCTCTTTCATTGAAATAGCCAAGAGTTGCTCATCAGGGAAGGAAGCATTGATTTCAAGGCCATCATGCGGCCTCCCCTCCTCCTCCAAATGAGACAAGTGGTTCTCCACTTGGTTTTAACTACCTTTTCTATCTTGGATGTCAATATCAAACTCTTGCAATAAGAGCACCCATCTTATCAACCGAGCTTTGGAGTCCTTTTTGCTCATAAGTACTATAGGGACATGTAAAGGTTGTTTTTTCTTGATCTTCCAGAGCATAGAGAATTTGGTTGTAGCCCGAGTACCAATCAAGAAAGCAATAGAAAGCATGACCGGTCAATCTATCAAGCATTTGATCTAAGAAAGGAAGTGGAAAATGATCCTTCCTTATGACTTTGTTGAGCTTGCGATAGTCCATACACACCCTCCAATCAGTCACCGTTCTAGTAGGAATCAACTCATTCTTATCATTGGTGACCACCATCGTGCCCCCCATCTTTGGGACACATTGAACCGGAGAAGTCCACGAACTATCAGAGATGGGGTAGACAACCCCGGCATCCAACGACTTGATAATCTCTTTCTTGACAACTTCTTGCATAGCCTCATTGAGTCTCCTTTGATGTTCAATGGATGGTTTGGCACCATCCTCCAACTTGATCTTATGCATGCAAAAAGAGGGGCTTATCCCCCTAATATCCGCCAAGGTCCACCCAATAGTCGTCTTTCTCTTTTGTAGCACCGCCAATATGGAATCTAGCTGCACGTTAGTCAAACAAGAGGAAAGAATAACCGGTAAAGTAGAAAAATGACCAAGAAATTCATACCGAAGATATGGAGGCAATGGCTTCAACTCCAATGTAAGAGGCTCTTCAATAGAAGGCTTTGTAGGAGGAGTTGTCCTATTTTCAAGATCCAAAGATAATTTCCACGGTGCATAGTTATACGACCCCATTCCTTGCAAAGAATTCACACATTTCATGAAGTCATCCATCTCGTCATCATCAAAGTTGAGCAAGACGGCCTCCAACATATCACCAACATTAATTGTAGCACTTGTTTCATAAACAATAATATCGGTCACCAAGTCCACCAAAGAGCACATCTCATTGCTATTTGGTTGCCGCATGGGCTTAAACACATGGAATACCACTTTTTCATCACCAACCTGGAAAGTGAGTTCTTCGGGTTCAATATCACAAAGAGCCTTACCCGCAGCAAGGAAATACTCCTAAGAATATTTGGCACTTCATAATCAACCTCACCTTCTAGAATGACAAAATCCGCCAGAAGAATGAATTTATCAACACGAACCAAAACATCACTTCACTCCCAAGGGCCTCTTCATGGTACAGTCTGCCATTTGCAGTCTCATAGAGGTGGGTCTTGGTTGCCCAATTCCTAAAGTCTTGAAAACCGAATAAGGCATCAAATTTATACTTGCCCCAAGATCACAAAGAGTTTTAGCAAACTCGGCTTTCAATTGTATAGGGAATCGTGAAAGCACAGGGATCCTCTAGCTTAGGAGCCATTGAATGCACAATTGTACTCACTTGATGAGTGACTTTAATGGTCTCAAAATTCATTGACCGCTTCTGTGTCACAAGATCCCTCACAAACTTTACATAACCGGGCATTTGTTCCAAAGCTTCAACTAATGGCACACTGATTGAGAGACTCTTCATCATTTGAATGAACTTGTTGAATTGATTCTCACCATTTTGCTTGGCAAGTATTTGAGGTTATGGAGGTGGAGGGTTAGGCAATGATGCCTTAGCCTTTTGCACTACCAGCTCCGGTATGTCAATAATGTGTTCCCTAGAGGGGTTCACCTCCTCTTGAGTCTCTTCCACACTATCATTAATATCAATTTGAACTTCATCATTAGTTTGCACCACATTATTCGGTATCTCTTCTTCTTGCATCACTTTATCATCATCAATAAGTTGCCTTCCACTTGAGGTAAGTGCATTCCCGCCTCTTCCACTTTTTGTGATAACCGCCATGAATGCCCCATGTTGTTACTACCCTTTGGGTTTACCACCGTGTCACTTGGTAGTGCCCCCTTAGGACGAGAATTTAAGGCTTGAGAGATTTGCCCCATTTGAACTTCTATGTTTCAGATTGATGTATTGTGTGAGGTAAGTTGGGCATCCGATTCGGCATTCTTTTCCATCATTTGCTTGAACATATTTTCAATACGCCCCATCTCATTGTTTTAAGAACTCAAACCATGGGAAGGATATGTAGGGTTGCTTGGTTGTTGGTACATTGGGGCCTTTGAAAACCCAACCCCCGATTGCCTTGATTGTTGTTCCATATGCCTTGATTGTTACCTTCCCAATTCCCTTGGTTGTTTCCACTCTAATTTCCTTGATTGTTGTTGCTGTTATGCCAATTTCCTTGATTGTTGCCTCCACTCTAATTTCCTTGATTGTTAGAATTCCAATTGCCTTGAATGTTTGAAGTCGCCATTGTTGTTTCTTGGGCGTTGGAAATTGTTTCTTTACCCATGAATATTATTCACATATTGCATTTCTTGTTCTTGTTCATTATAAGAATCATCTTACTAAAAACTACCATCTTCTTGCACATAGTTCTCCACTCGATTTTGCACCTGTGGACCTTTGGTCCTCCTCTTTCTTACCATCATGTTCACTACCATAGCATTGACTTTCTTCGAAGTTTGCACTTGATTTAGTTGTGCCTTTGCTAGTTGAGTCTTGGTGGTTGTCAATGCGTCAATGGCTTGCCCATGGTCTTGTAATTCTTTATGAAGGTGGATCATATTTGGGTCACCTTGTAAAACATTGGCCCGGGATTTCCAAGCCGACGACGTGTCCGATATCTAATCCAAAATCTCACACGCCTCCACATAAGGCGTAGTCATAAAGTTTCCACCGACTAGTTGATTCACTATATATTGGTTGGTCGTGTTAATCCCATGATAGAAGGTTTGTCGAATCATGTTTTCTGTCATATCGTTGTTGTGACATTTCTTGACTATAGTTCTATAGCCTTCCCATATCTCATGTAGTGGTTCATTTGTCTCTTGCTTGAATGCCAAGATCTTATCTCGATGTGTATCCATGTGTCCTGGAGAGAAGAACTTAGCAATGAATGTTTCCGCCATCTCATCCCAAGTGTAAATTGAATGGTTCGGCAATCGTTCCAACCAATCTAAAGATTTCCCCCGTAGAGAGAAAGGAAAAAGCCTTAGCCTCAATGCATCCTTGGACACATTTGTTTGTTTGCTCCCCCAACAAGTGTCCACAAACCCCTTCAAATGTTTATAAGTATTTTGTGTTGGAGCACCGATGAAGAAACCCCGTTGCTCAAGAAAAGTGAGCATCACATTGGTGATTTGAAAGTTGCCCGCCCTAATACGGGGAGGGACTATTGCACTAGCATAACCTTCGTTAGGCAATATCCTATGTGGAGCCACTCGTGGTAGAGGTGGGGGTGGTGATGTTCGGTCAAAAATACATATCTTTACTCATTGTTGCCTCATATTTTAGTACTTTTAATCGTCTTTTGAGTATTAATTATATTATTTTGTGCTTAATATTATATTTTAACTGTGTAGGAATAAAGCGGTGTAAAGATGAAGAGAAAAAGGGGGACACCCTTCGGTGTTTTTCCCCCCAAATGAAAGACAAAAAAAGCAAAGGAAATACATTGCAAGCAAATAATGAAAGAAGGAAAAGAAAACGTACCTGGAACCAAATAAAGAACTGGTGCGGAAAACATACTGGTTTGTGCGTCAGGTCCAGCGCCTCGTGCTGGCCTGGACCCTATGTTGCGAGATTTCTCCTATTTCACCTGGGACAAGATTATTTTAGTCCTATACGGCCCCAACTTGTATAAAAGGGGTCCTAAACCTATTTTGAAGGGGGGGTGACCTTTTTGAAAGGAACTTTTGACAAGGGGGAGAACGTTTTTGGAAGGAACTTTTGACGAAGGGGAGAGCATGGAACCACCGTGGAGGTCGGGTTTCATCTTTTCTTCCACCAAACTTAGTATTGTTTATGTTTCTTTGTATGATTTGTTATTTGGCTACCATGTCTATGTGGAGCTAAACTTCACATTCTAGGGTTGTGGTTCTTTCATGACTATTGTTATTTGAATATTGATTATAATTTCTTAGTTTATTGTATTAGTTTATTTATTCAATCTTGCGCTTAATTATTGATTTTTTGATCGTCAATTGAATACTATCTACGAATCTAGAATTGAAATCGAAAGTGAGAATTCTAGATTGCACATAAGATTGAGTAGAGCAAGTTCTTGAACCTGGGCATCGGGGAACGGTTTTGCGGTTAGGATAGACATATACCTAATTGCCTTGCTTGGTTGATGTCACAACCCAATTTCCTCTCCGTTAGGTATCGTGATGGCACTTAGTCTTAGGGACTAGATAAGCCTAACATATACTGAATAACAACCATAATAAATAACATCTAACAACTTGAAATGGAATTCTTTATAAAAAAATTTACAATTCCCAAAACCGGTAGTACAAGTCATAAGCTCTACATTCAACATTGGATGTACTCCAACTTCCGGTAGTATGACTTGTACTACCGGTTTTGGGAATTGTAAATTCTTTTATATAGAATTCCATTTCAAGTTGTTAGATGTTATTTATTATAGTTGTTATTCAGTAAATATTAGGCTTACCTAGTCCCTAAGACTAGGTGCCATCACGATACCCAACGGAGGAGAAATTGGGTCGTGATAGTTTATGTACATGAATGATAAATATATTATTGCTAGTTCTAACTCCATAGACATATAAGCGTTAGGTTAGCTTGAATAGGCGAGTAAGAACTCGACAGATTCTTATTAGCAATATTAACCCTGTCAACCAATAAGCTAGATACATTTCTTAGTCAATTCAATTGAAGAATACAATAGGAATGTTAGATAGCCCATAACCCTAGATCGTTTTTATCACATTGATAATATAAAAAATTACTCTTCCTCTATTTAAAGTTCATTAGTTATTTTCTTTTTAGTTTAATTACTTTAGCATCACTACTTTTGGGTTTAATCCTTGTTTAGATAATTAGGATAGTCTAATTGAGTTAATAATTAATCACAAGTCCTCGTGGGTTCGACATCCGACTTTTAGTCACTTTATTACTTGACGACCGTGTATACCTGAATGTGCGTTTGGCTGCAACAAGTTTTTGGCGCCGTTGACGGGGACTTAGAATTAGCTATTTCTCTATAATAGACTTTTACTTTTATCTTTACAAGTTTTTTTTTTCTTTTTGTAAATACTTTTATTTTTTATAACTATTTAATTTTTCTCATAGTGTGTTTCTAGTTCTCTCAGCGTGACATCTGGAGATAACATACACGGAGGTAAGGTTATTGAAGAAGACACTTGGTTGGCAGAAGACTTTTATGGCCCGTATTTTTGGGCTTGTCATGACCTGACCTCTTGGAGATCTGAATTATAATATGGAAATAAGGGTTGGTATTAGGATGGATATTCTCGATTAGGAGAATATCCGGAACGACGTTGTCTTCTAACAACATTTGTGAATGATTGGTATAAGGAGAGAGATGAGTTTGCACATAAAACTGACAATTTTGGCTTGGTTGTGCATAACTTGGATGCAGATTTGAGTGCAAAGGTTGATGCGTGTAACGCCCAACAATTTAATAATGAGTTGTGTGAAGCTGAAAAACATCTTCTAGAACAAATTGAGGAGCTAAAACGAGAATACCAATCATTAGACCATGTTTTTCTTGAGGATGCCAATGTTGAGAAGAGTGCTCTAGATTCATACGATGGAGTAAATAACAGTACTTTTGGAGAATTGAGTGTGTGTATATACGGGAATGTAAATAGTAGTACAATTCATGAGTTAAGGCGCATTAGACCTCATTCCAATCATTTTTCCACATTGTGTTTAGAGAGTAAGATAGTAATCGAGCCGTCTGAGCCTATGGGGGAGTCAAAGAGTGAGGATGAGAGTGCGTATATTCTTGAATCTGTCATGCCAAAAAGCAAAAACTACATTCCTCATCTAAAGGCTGAGAAGTGCAGAGTGAAAAATTTATTACTTGGTCTGGTTATCTTTGTAGCCCCACCACTAGAGCATAGCCGCAGACCGGATGTCATGTTAGGGGTACAATTCATAAGTTCAAGGTAGAGGAAAAAGTGGTTCACGTCGTACCGCGACGTTAAATTAGGCACTTGTTGGGAGCAACCCAGCTTTCTGCTTTTTTTTATTTTTCTTAATTTTGTTTTTATTATATTATTGTTGTAGTATTTATTTTTATTTTGTAGGATTATGATCATAGGAAGAAACTCCACTGGAAGTGTGCAAAAGTGAGCTAGTCGATTGGAACTAATGTAACGTACCCACACAAAAGACCATCCTTGGGAGAAGTCTGAGTACCCCGTAAGCTGCTATTACTTCGGCCTTTGGCCTTTCCGGGAGTTTTTTGTTCACCCTTGTTATTTTTACTTTATTTGTGCATTGGGGACACTGCACTCTTTTAAGTGTGGGGTGGAAGATTCTCTGTTCTTTGTATAGTATTATATTAGTATATTGTTAGTTTCTTATCTTTTTATTGTTAGCTAGCTTCTTATTAATTAGTATAATTAATGGTGTAGTATAGTAGTAATAGTTTTAGTAGCTTAATTTAAAAAGATAAAATAAAAAACAGAAAAAATTAAAATTTTATTTTTGGACTTTTTCCGACGATGGGTGTCCTAGAAAATTTTCTTGGAGGATTAAAGTCTAAACAAAAAAAATTGAAAAATCCAAAAATATATCTTTTTTTTAGCAATAATCCCCCGTGATTTTTCTTTGTGCATCGGTTCTTTTTCATGGGATGTAGTTTGAACCGGGTAGTAGTTTTCAATTTTTTAGAGTAGATTAGAATGTACAAAATAAATGGAGGAAGAAAGATGAATCTAGGCTCCCTTGACTTGTTTGATAGTAGCATATTTAGGCTTTGGCATGTGTAGTATCTTTCCTATGATTTGAAATTATTGATGATGCCTTGCTTAGTTGGATAGCATATTTTGTGATGCCTATGTCTCATTTTCTTGAATTGTGTTCACTTTGTGCTTAATGCTTAATATCTTGCGGCTCCGTGAATACTTGCATTGTTTGAGAGTCTAAATGATATCGTCCTTAATGAATTGTGTGCCATGTGTGAAGTGCGATTTTTGTGTAGTCTGTGTATTGTACTTGTGTCTAGAACTTGCCCTATATGTGAGTCGAAGCAAAATTTTAGGTGATGCTTGGTTTGAAAAATGATTTTAGCCTTTCTTTGATCTTTTTGAGCTTATTGCTTACCATAAATAAAACTTATCCCTAGTTAACCCCTTTGAGCCTATAGATGTTATTTGACACCCACATTATAAGCCTATACCCTTTTTGTTCTTAATTGATATTGTGTTGATCTTTTTACCTCTTAAAGCACTTTAATTGTGAAATAAGCACTAAAAGAAGTAATAAAGGACTAAGTGTGGGGTGGATTTTGAGTGGACCTAATGAAAGAAAGAAAAGTGTAATTATTTTGTAAAAGAATACACCACTAGTGGAAATTGCAAAAGAGAAATAAAAATGTAGATAAATAAATATTTTATTTTTGCTAGTAGAGTGCAAAATAAGATAGCGGTTAAAGAAAGAGGGAATATTTTTTGGGGTGATATGGTTTGTGAAGTTGAAGTTGGATTGAGGAAATATGCATTTAAAATTAATTATATGATGTGTTAAAATGCTTAGAAGGGTGAGCCACTATTCCTAAATATATCCTACCCGTCCCTAGGCCCACATTACAATCACGAAAAAGTCCTAATTGATTTTAGATTGAGCGAGCTTACATTAGTAGAGATTTACATTAAGGACAAGCATATGGTGCCAATTACATGCATATGACTTCTTTGTGAGAGAGAGAGATTTCTTTCATATACAAGTGAGTCCTTAAAATATATTTTAGCATTTGATTTGAATGTGTGGATTCAACTTATTCTCTATTTCTTGTTGTGAGGGCACATGGTTTCACGAGTGATAGGTAATGTTATTAGACTTCTCTATGATGTTGGATATTCAAGCCATGAGTGCATTGTGATATTGAGTCAGTTTTTGAGGCTAGGATTGTTATGAACACGTTGTCTTTATTGCGAATATTATTGAAGAATGGCATAAGTAAAGGAAAGTGTAAGTGATTCCATATGCTACAATTTAATTGTTACTATCAACCATGGTCATTCGGAAATCATTACAACTAATCTAAAGCTTTCCCCCGTAAAGAGAAAGGAAAAAGACTTAGCCTCAATGCATCCTCGGAGACATTTGTTTGCTAGCTCCCCCAACAAATGTCCACAAACCCGTTCAAATGTTTATAAGCATTTTGTGTTGGAGCACCGGTGAAGATACCTCGTTGCTCAAGCAAAGTGAGAATCACATTGGTGATTTGAAAATTACCCGCCCTAATAGGGGAGGGACTATTGCACTAGCATAACCTTCATTGGGCAATATCCGGTGTGGAGTCACTCGTGCTTGAGGTGGGGGTGGTGATGTTCGGTCAAAAATACATATATTTACTCATTATTGCCTCGCATTCTAGTACTTTTAATCGTCTTTTGAGTACTAATTATATTCTTTTGTGCTTAATATTATATTTTAACTGTGTAGGAATAAAACGATTTAAAGATGAAGAGATGTAGAGCAAAATTGAATAAAACACGGAAGAAAAAGAAAAGAATTAAAAGAAACAAAGGGGGGAGGGACACCCTTTGGTGTTTGTCCCCCGAAATGAAAGACAAAAAAAAAATCAAAGGAAATACATTGCAAGCAAAGAATTAAAGAAGTAAAAGAAAACATACCTGGAAGCAAACAAAGAACTGGTGCGGAAAACATACTGGTTTGTGCGCCAGGTGCAGCGCCTCGCGCTGGCCTGGACACAACGTTGCAAGATTTCTCCTATTTCACCCTGGACAAGATTATTTTAGTTCTACACGGCCCCAACTTGTATAAAAGGGGTCCTAAACCTATTTGGGGGGGGGGGGCGTTTTTGAAAGGAACTTTTGACGAGGGGGAGAACATTTTTGAAAGGAACTTTTGACAAAGGGGAGAGCACATAGCCGTCGTAGAGGACGGATTTCATCTTTTCTTCCACCAAACTTAGAAAAATTTTATGCTTCTTTGTATGATTTATTATTTGGCTACCATGTCTATGTGGAGCTAAACTTTACTTTCTAGGGTTGTGGTTCTTTCATGACTCATGTTATTCGAATATTGATTTTAATTTCTTAGTTTATTGTATTAGTTTATTTATTCAATCTTGCGCTTAATTATTTAATTGCTTGATCACCAATTGAGTACTATCTACTAATCTAGAATTAAACTCGAAAGTAGAAATTCTAGATTGCACATAAGATTGAGTAGAGCAAGTTCTTGAACCTAGGCATCCGGGAACGGATTTACGGTTAGGATATACATATAATTAATTTCCTTGCTTGGTTGATGTACAGGAATTATAAATGAGTTCTTTCTAGTTCTAACTCCATACGCATATAAGCGCTAGGTTAGCTTGAATAGGCGAGTAAGAACTCGACAGATTCTTATTAGCAATATTAACCCTGTCAACCAATAAGCTAGATAAATTTGTTAGTCAATTCAATTGAAGAATACAATAGGAATGTTAGATAGCCCATAACCCTAGATCGTTTTTATCACATTGATAATATAAAAATCTACTCTTCCTCTATTTAAAGTTCATTAGTTATTTGTTTTTTAGTTTAATTACTTTAGCATCACTACTTTTGGGTTTAATCCTTGATTAGATAATTAGGATAGTCTAATTTAGTTAATAGTTAATCACAAGTCCTCGTGGGTTCGACATCCGACTTTTAGTCACTTTATTACTTGACGACCGTGTATACCTGAATGTGCGTTTGGCTGCAACAAGTTTTTGGCGCCGTTGACGGGGACTTAGAATTAGCTATTTCTCTATAATAGACTTTTACTTTTATCTTTACAAGTTTTTTTTTTCTTTTTGTAAATACTTTTATTTTTTATAACTATTTAATTTTTCTCATAGTGTGTTTCTAGTTCTGTCAGCGTGACATCTGGAGATAACATACACGGAGGTAAGGTTATTGAAGAAGACACTTGGTTGGCAGAAGACTTTTATGGCCCGTATTTTTGGGCTTGTCATGACCTGACCTCTTGGAGATCTGAATTATAATATGGAAATAAGGGTTGGTATTAGGATGGATATTCTCGATTAGGAGAATATCCGGAACGACGTTGTCTTCTAACAACATTTGTGAATGATTGGTATAAGGAGAGAGATGAGTTTGCACATAAAACTGACAATTTTGGCTTGGTTGTGCATAACTTGGATGCAGATTTGAGTGCAAAGGTTGATGCGTGTAACGCCCAACAATTTAATAATGAGTTGTGTGAAGCTGAAAAACATCTTCTAGAACAAATTGAGGAGCTAAAACGAGAATACCAATCATTAGACCATGTTTTTCTTGAGGATGCCAATGTTGAGAAGAGTGCTCTAGATTCATACGATGGAGTAAATAACAGTACTTTTGGAGAATTGAGTGTGTGTATATACGGGAATGTAAATAGTAGTACAATTCATGAGTTAAGGCGCATTAGACCTCATTCCAATCATTTTTCCACATTGTGTTTAGAGAGTAAGATAGTAATCGAGCCGTCTGAGCCTATGGGGGAGTCAAAGAGTGAGGATGAGAGTGCGTATATTCTTGAATCTGTCATGCCAAAAAGCAAAAACTACATTCCTCATCTAAAGGCTGAGAAGTGCAGAGTGAAAAATTTATTATTTGGTCTGGTTATCTTTGTTGCCCCACCACTGGAGCATAGCCGCAGACCGGATGCCATGTTAGGGGTACAATTCATAAGTTCAAGGTAGAGAAAAAAGTGATTCACGTCGTACCGCGACGTTAAATTAGGCACTTGTTGGGAGCAACCCTGCTTTACTGCTGTTTTTTATTTTTGTTAATTTCGTTTTTATTATATTATTTTTGTAGTATTTATTTTTATTTTGTAGGGTTATGATCACAGGAAGAAAAGCCATTGGAAGTGTGCAAAAGTGAGTTATTCGGTTTGAACTAATGTGAGGTACCCACACAAAAGACCATTCTTGGAAGAAGTTTGAGTACCCCGTGAGCTGCTATTGCCTTGGCTTTTGGCCTTTCCGAGAGTTTCTTGTTCACCCTTGTTATTTTTACTTTATTTGTGCATTGGGGACACTGCACTCTTTTAAGTGTGGAGTGGAAGATTCTCTGTTCTTTGTATATTATTATATTAGTATATATTGTTAGTTTCTTATCTTTTTATTGTTAGCTAGCTTCTTATTTTTAATAGCATAGTTAGTAGAATTAATGGTGTAGTATAGTAGTAGTAGTTTTAGTAGCTTAATTAAAAAAGATTTTTAAAAAAATTTAAATTTTATTTTGGAATTTTTCCGACGATGGATCTCCTAGACAATTTTCTTGAGGGATTAAAGTCTAAATAAAAAAATAAAAAAATAGAAAAAGCCAAAAATATATCTCTTTTTTTTTGTAGCAATAATCCCCCATGATTTATCTTTGTGCATCGGTTCTTTTTCATGGGAAGTAGTTTGAATCGAGTAGTAGTTTTCAATTTTTTAGAGTAGATTAGAATGTAGGAAATAAATGGAGGAAGAAGATGAATCTAGGCGCCTTTGACTTGTTTGATAGTAGCATATTTAGACTTTGGCATGTGTAGTATCTTTCCTATGATTTGAATTATTGATGATGCCTTGCTTAGTTGGATAGCATATTTTGTGATGCCTATGTCTCGTTTTCTTGACTTGTGTTTACTTTGTGTTTAATGCTTAATATCTTGCGGCTCCGTGAATATTTGCATTGTTTGAGAGTCTAAATGATACCGTCCTTAATGAATCGTGTGCCATGTGTGAAGTGAGATTTTTATGTAGTCCGTATATTGTACTTGTATCTAGAACTTGCCCTATATGTGAGTCGAAGCGAAGTTTTAGGTGATGCTAGATTTGCAAATGATTTTAGGCTTTCTTTAATTCTTTTGAGCTTATTGCTTACCATAAATAAAAATTATCCCTAGTTAACCCGTTTGAGCCTATAGATTTTATTCGACACCCACATTACATGCCTATACCCTTTCTGTTCTTAATTGATATTGTATTGATCCTTTTACCTCTTAAAGCACTTTAATTGTGAAATGAGCACTAAAAGAAGTAAGAAGGAACTAAGTGTGGGTGGCTTTTGAGTGGATCCAATGAAAGGAAAAGAGGTGTAATTGTTTTGTAAAAGAATACACCACTAGTGAAAATTGCAAAAGAGAAATAAAAATGTAGATGAATAAATATTTTATTTTTGCTAGTGGAGTGCAAAATAAGATAGTTCTTAAAGAAAGAGGGAATATTTTTTGGGGTGATATTGTGAAGTTGAAGTTGGATTGGGGAAATATGCGTTTAAAGTTAATTATGTGATGTGTTAAAATGCTTAGAAGGTTGAACCACTATTCCTAAATATATCATACCCGTCCCTAGGCCCACATTACAACCACGAAAAATTTCTAATTGATTTTAGATCGAGCGAGCTTATATTAGTAGAGATTTACATTAAGGGCAAGCCTATGGTACCAGTTGCATGCATGTGACTTCTTTGTGAGAGAGAGAGATTTCTTTTATATACAAGTGAGTCCTTAAAATATATTTGAGCATTTAATTTGAATGTGTGGATTCAACTTATTCTCTAATTCTTGTTGTGAGGGCACATGGTTTCACGAGTTGATAGGTAACGTTATTAGACTTCTCTATGATGTTGGGTGTTCAAGCCATGAGTGCATTGTGATATTGAGTCAGTTTTTGAGGCTAGGATTGTTATGAACACGTTGTCTTTATTGTGAATATTGTTAAAGAATGGCATAAGTAAAGGAAAGTGTCAGTGATTCCATATGCTACAATTTAATTGTTTCTATCAACCATGGTCATTGGGTGATTGTTCCAACCAATCTAAAGCTTTTCCCCGTAGAGAGAAAGAAAAAAGCCTTAGCCTCAATGCATATACGGCCCCAACGTGTATAAAAGGAGTCCTAAACCTATTTTGAGGGCGGGGAGGAGAGGGGGAGGGGGTGGACATTTTTGAAACGAACTTTTGACGAGGGGGAGAAGGTTTTTGAAAGGAACTTTTGATGAAGGGGAGAGCACAGAGCCGCCGTGGAGGCCGGGTTTCATCTCAGGGGCGGCTTAACAGTATTTGTGGCTTAAAACCAATATTGATAAGAGGCTCTAAACTTAATCTTTTTAAAAACAAATCACACACACATACGTGTGTGTATATATATGTATATATATATATATATATTTGAATTCTATTTTTCTAATATTGTGAGATACAATATCATTAATAACTTTTTATAATCGATCTCTCCTAAAAATATTTTGGACAATATTATAATAGTTTTTAACTCTTTTATTTTAGTTTTGAACAATTTGATTCATATTTTTTGTAGCATATTTAAATTCTAATAAATGAATAAAAGTCAATATATAACTATGAAGTAAGAATAAAATGAGACGATAATAACACTTGAAAGTTATAATAATAGAATTTAATTCAAGAAAAATGATGACTTGATTTCAAGATATCTTTTTGCTCCTTCAATAACACAAAATGTTTGAAACTTCAGGAAAAAACTAAAAAGAATGCACGATATATGATATCAATAGTACTTTTAAGCTATGAGTTTTCGAATAATACTACTCCTACTAAGTTATCAGACTTAAACCCGAAAAAAGCAAGAAAGAGAATATATAAGAGTATAAAGTTATGCGAGCGATTAACTCTTGGACAAACCAAGAAAAAAAATAAATAGTGTAAAAATATGATTTAGTACTACATATTTTCTGATGAAAAAATGGATAAAAAGTGAAATATAATAATTCCACTTGTTAGATTTTTTGTTCATACAAAAAATGGTTTGAAAGAAATTCACATTTATAAAAAGTATTACGCTCACTTCAATTAGTTACACATCTATTCTTTCCTTTTATAAAAAAAATATCTAATTTGCAAAGTAAAAACTACTCATTATTTTCCTAAAATAGCCTATAAACCTATTTTGATATTTTAAAAAATGGGGCCCCCAAATTTGGGGGCCTCAAGCAAATGCTTTAGAAGCTTTACCCTATAGCCGGCCCTG